>JAOXYD010042254.1:0-27326 GCA_028565735.1 Pinacopodium congolense | reverse complement strand
TAATAATACACAAAATAAAGAGATTAGAATGAACCAAATCACATCCCCATATGGTTATCTAACTCTGAACACGTGCATGAAGTTGTTGAAAATTGAAAACAACCTAAAAATCTCAAATTACAAAAGATTGAAAATAAAAA
Source organism: Pinacopodium congolense (assembly GCA_028565735.1). Classification (NCBI taxonomy): domain Eukaryota; kingdom Viridiplantae; phylum Streptophyta; class Magnoliopsida; order Malpighiales; family Erythroxylaceae; genus Pinacopodium; species Pinacopodium congolense. The sequence continues at coordinate 27,186 of JAOXYD010042254.1, read as the reverse complement.
CAACCTAAAAACTACTTTGATCTAAAAACTAACTAAAACTAAAGTGTTTAGCTCTAAATCTGGATGATTAGAACATTTGGAGAGGCCCTCTATTTATAGGGATGGAGCAGCTACAAGTAGAGGAAGAAGACAAGCCACAAATGATGAAGAATCTACTAGCAAACATGTTTGTCGTCCTTCAACGGTGGTTTGTACCAAACTACAATGGTGCCATTGAAGGATAAACAACCTGCTGTTACTATACAATTTCTAACTTCTTCAATGGTGGTATGTGATCCATCAACAGTAGGCTATGCAAGGTGTCGTTAATGGTCCAGATTTATGTCCTTCCTTGATTTTTTTTCACATTTCTCCAATTATTCACATCAACCTATAAATTAAACATTTCTAATCACTAATTAAATAATTAAGCACTGAAATAAGGGTAAACATACCATAAATAACATAAAAAAACATTATGAATTTGACCCCTAACATGACCTATTGGAAGAAACGTGAATAATAGCTGCATATAAAAAACAAAAATGATTAGGCAACAGCCTATGAAGGAATAAAAAGGTATCATTATAATGGATTCAATGACTGCCTTGCAAGTTCAAATGTTAGCACATGCCAAACATTGGAATAGCTTGCAAGATACTTTATCACAATAGATGAAAGTAGTATAACATGGGTGTAAATTATGTGGTCAGGAAAGCCATGTAATTATAGAGTGCTTCTTAATGACCAATAATGAGATAAAGCAGGTAAACTATATGGGAACACAACAAGGGACCAATAATGAGATATAGTAGGTAAACTATATGGGAACACAACAAGGGAGGTCAAGTAACAATCCTTACTTGAACACCTATGATCCGGGGTGGAGGACCTTTCCCAACTTTTCTTGAAATAATAATAGTACAGGTACCAATATGAGAGCATAAGGACCATCAAGCTTCCACAGGATTGGCTGGGTTTATTGGAGTAAAAAATGGAAAAACTTATGGATATGCTCAGCTTAATATTCAACAGTTAGTATGAGAGTTAGAAGAAAGGGTGAGAGTTAGAAGAGGATGAAAGCCAAATTTGATCAAATAGTAAAAAACAATGACTCTTTTATCCATAACTTAAAGGTCCATATTGGTCAACTTGCTACTACCTTATTAACAAGGAATGTGGGTAGCTTACCTAGCAACATCAAATCCAATTCACGAGAGCAACTAAAGGCAATTGAGTTAAGAAGCGGTAAGGAGTTAGAGGAGCTAAAAGAGGAAGAGGCAACCCCATCTATAGATGACGTCCCTGAGAAGAAGGTAGAGGGTGTAGAGAAGTCATATGTACTACTATCACCATATACTCCAAAGATTACTTTCCTAAAGAGACTAGAAAAAAATCAGATGGATGAATAGCTTGCTAAATTTTTAGAGAATTTGAAAAATTTTTAGATTAAATTGTCTTTTGTGGAGATATTGAAGAACATGCTAAAATATGCCAAGTTCCTCAAAGACATCCTTACCAACAAGAGGACTTGAGAGGATAACCAAACGGTGTCTTTAGCTAAGAGCTTCAGTTTAATCATCTTCAGCCATATACCATCCAAGTTAAAGGATCTAAGCAGTTTTACTATCCCTTGTGCTATCTATAATTTATAATTTTCAAAGTGCTTATATGATCTTGGTGCTAGAAATAATCTAATGCTATTGTTTATTTTCAGGAAGCTGAGACTTAGAGACATGAAGTCGACATCGATGATCATATAGTTAGTGGATCAGTTGATAAACAATTCGTTTAGGGTAGTAGAGGATATTTTGGTAAATATGGACAAGTTATTATTCCAGTGGACTTTGTTGTGTTAGACCTTAAGGAAGATAAGAGTTGTCCACTAATTCTTGGAAGGCCATTTATGAACATGGTAAGAGCTTTGATTAATGTTTATAATGGAACGTTGGCTTTTGTATTGGTGACGAAAAAGTAAAGTTCAAGATAAGTAAGACATTAAAAAATCCACCTAAGGGAAGTTCTTATATGAACAATATGGTGGATGAATGTTTGTAAGAAGTCAAGAGGGAAGTTAATAAGGAAGAAAAGAAAGAAGATCATAAAGTTAGAGAAGAAGAAGAGGAGTTGGGTGAGATACCAAATGACGAGTCTTTAATGAAAACTAAAGCACCCACTATGCTATCTAGTGAGACACCAACTACCTTGGAGTTACAGTCTTTGTTGGACCACCTTAAATATACCTTTCTAGGTGAAGGTCAAACACTACTAATTATTATTTCCAATCATTTGAATGAAGAGTAAGAGAAGAAGGTGGTAGATATTATGAAGAAGCAAATGAAAACCATAGGATGGAAAATTGCAGATCTATTAGGGATAAGCCCGAGTGTTATGATGCACATAATCAACTTGGAAGCAAGATGCAAGACAACAGGGGAGAGATAAAGGAGGTTGAACCCACACATGAAGGAGGTAGTAAAAAAAGAAGGGGTTAAACTCTTAGGTGTTGGGATTATTTATCCCATCTCTAATAGTGAAAGGGTGAGTCCAATATAGTGTTATCTAAGAAAGAGGCATGACCTTAGTTGAAAACAATAAAGGATAATTGATCTCTACAAGAACAGTAACAAGTTGGTGAATCTGCATTGATTATAAGAAACTCATTACTGTGACTAAAAAGGATCTCTTTCTGCTACCCTTCATAAATTAAATGATTGAAAGAGTGGATAGGCAAGCCTTCTATTGTTTTTTAGATGGTTACTCATGTTATAATCAGATCTTTATATATCTAGAAGACTAAGAGAAGACTATATTCACCTGTCTTTATGGAACCTTTGCCTATAGAAAAATACCTTTTTGCCTTTACAATGCCCTAGCTAATTTTTACAGATGTACGATGGCCATATTTGCATACGTAATTAAAGACATAATAGAGGTTTTTATAGATGATTTCTCAGTCTTTGGAAACTCCTTTAATAGCAGTTTGAAAATTTTAGACAGGGTATTTCAAAGATGCGAAATCTCATTTGATATTTAACTAGGACAAGTGTCACTTTATGGACACAAGATTTCATGCAAAGGTATAGAAGTGGATAGAGCCAAAATAGAAGTTATCAAGAAGCTTCTGCTATTGAGCAACATCAAGCATGTCAAAGAGTTTTTGGGACATATTGAGTTTTATTATCTATTCATCAATAATTTCTCTCTCATTAATCAAATCCTTAATAATTTGTTAGTTAAAAACGCACCTTTTCACTTCGATGCTAACTGTTTGGATACTTTTGATAGGTTAAAGATAGCAAGACTATCTGCATCAATTCTAACTTTATCGGATTGGTCTTTACCAATTGAGATCATAGGCGATACCAGTGACCAAGCATTGGGGTGTATTCTATGATGGTAGAAGGAGAAGAGACTACACGTCATCTACTATGCCAGTAAGAACTTGACAGGAGCCCAATTGAATTATATGGCTACCGAAAAGGAACTATTAGCTGTGGTGTTCGAATGCAACAAATTCCTCTCATACCTTTTAGGCTAAAAGGTAATTGTTTATACTTACCATTTAGTACTAAAGTACCTCTTTGCCAAAAAGGATGTAAACCAAGGTTTATCCAATGGGTCTTGCTTCTACAAGAGTTCGACTTAGAGATACAAGACAAGAAGGGGGCAGAGAATATAGTAGCAGACCACTTATCACGTCTAGAATGTAGGAAGATGCAATCAAGTGAGGACATCAATGAACACTTCCCTGATGAAACCTTGATACTAGTAAACAATATTTTATTTTATGGTTTGCTAATATAGTGAACTATGTCGTAGGTGATATTCTTCCTTCCAATTTAACTTATTAACAAAATAAACTATTTTATTTGAGTGTACTCGTTATCTATGGGATGAGCCAATTTTATATAAAATATGTATTGATGGATTGATTCGTTGGTGTGTTTCTGAGGATGAAATGCTTGAAATCCTAACTCAATAATATAATTCATCTTATGCAAGTCATTATGGAACCAACAAGACTACAATTCGAGTGCTAGAGTATGGGTTCTTTTGGCCTAAACTATTCAAAGATGCACATAAGTATGTCAAGAATGGATATCGATGTCATCGTGTAGGAATTATCTTAAAGCAGGATGAGATGTCACTCTCCAACATTCTAGAAGTGGAGGTCTTTGAGGTATGGGGAATCAATTTTATAGGACCATTCCCATCTTCACTCGACAACATTTATATCTTAGTTAGTGTAGACTATGTCTCTCGATGGACATAAATGATAGCTACTCTAACCAATGATGGTAAGGTAGTGCAAAAGTTTATTAAATGAATATTTAATAGGTTTAGAGGTACCAAGGGCAATCATCAGTGATGAAGGAGTGCACTTTTTCAACAAGCCCTTTGAAGTTATACTCAAGCGATATGGAGTTTACCATCAAGTGACTACACCTTATCATTCGCAGACAGGTCGCCAAGTTAAAGTAATCTATAGGGAGTTAAAGTGCATTCTAGAGAAAGCAGTGAATGGTTCGAGGAAAGATTAGGCATTAAGGCTTGATGATGTGCTATGGGCATGCCAAACTACATTCAAGATGCTTATAGGCATCACTCCCTTCCGCCTCATCTATGGGAAAGCTTGCCACTTATCTGTAAAGTTAGAGCATCGAGCGTATTAGGCTACCAAAGCATTAAACTTTGATGGTAAAGCAACCAGCGAGCGTAAACTATTACAACTCAATGAATTGGAGGAGCTGTGGTTTATTGCATTTGAGAATGCCAAACTACCCAAGGAAAGAGTGAAGAAGTAACATGACATTCACATAAAAAAGAAGAATTTAAAAACAGTGATCAAGTACTTTGTTTATTTCCAAGAAGGTTAAATCTCATTAGAGTGATCCATTTAAAGTCATCCAATTATTTAAGCATAAAGCATTGGAATTGGAGAACAAAAAGGGAGAATCATTTAAAGTGAACGGTCAAAGATGCCAGCCATACTTCGAAGGAATACTTTCACATGAAAGGGAAGTGATGTCCTTTATTTACCTTGTTTAATCTTTTCGAATTTGGCATTGGTCAAGTTAATGACGTTAACTCTAGCATATTTTTATTCGTAGTTAGTTAAATTGTTGAGATATGTGTCTAATTGACTTTTTGACTATATTTTTTATTCAAAGTTATTGATGTTTATTACATTATTGACGGTTTGGTATTTGCATGTAGGTATAAACGCTAAGAAGATTAGAAAAAAGAAAATTTTTTAAAAACAAAAAAAGATAGAATGTCACTATAGTAAATTTTTTAAAATGTTTAAAAAATAAAAAAAGAAAAAATGTCACTATAGTAAAAAATTTTAATTTTTTTTTAAAAAACGAGAAACGTCACTGTAGTGACAGTAAATTTAAATAACTAAGTTGTTGTAGCGACTTGGCTAGTCAACTTTAATTTTTTTTAAATTACCTTTAAGTTTCGGCCCCTTTTTTTTTTTTTTTTCAAAACCCTAGTTTTCTTTTTTGTGTTTTTCTATTTCCAATAAGTCCAGCCCCCCTCTCCCTCTCCTCTCTTATTTTCAGCCCTTTTTCCATCCTGATAATCAACTTTACTCCAATTTTCCATCAATCTTACATCAATCTCCAAAATTTCACCACATTTTATCCAAAAATCAAACTTTCTTCTTAATTAATCATTGTTTTTATCTTATTCTCTTCTTACCCTCTCTTTTGTGTCTATTTTTACATGTTTTGTATAGTTCTCATTACCATGGCACCTAAGGGAAGATAAGTTGTAGGAAACAAACAAGATATGACTCACAAATTTGGTGCTCCTTTTCCAATATTTAGTTATGAAGATGGTACAAAATTCCTAAAGCTCAAGAATAAGTTTATTGTTGCCCATAAACATTAAAATTTTTGGATTCTTGAAGAGGTTAGATTGAAAGACAAGATTTAGCAATTAGGTAAAAAGGTAGGTTAGGAGAAATTCATCCATTTTGACTATGTAGTGTTTAAAGAATTGACATTGGAATTCTATAAGACTATTCAATTTGATCCTAAGACTTTAGATGAACTCCAGTTTAGATTGCAAGGAAAACCATATAATCTTACTTATAATATCCTAAACACCATATTTGGGTTTTCGAAATCAAAGACTTATGATAATCGTCTTGACTTTAAATATGTTAGAAAAAACTTATGGGATTAGATAAGTTTGATGTTCATAATCTATCCAACTCCCTCATACTTAGCCATATCCATTTAGTTTTGTATAAATTTATGTGTCATGCAGTTTTCAACAAAACTCAAAGTAATAAGTGTGTAATTAAAGAACTATTTCTTTTGTGGTGTATGGACACTAATCGCAAAGTTAACATAACATACCACATTTTTCATACTTTAGATCAAGCGATAACCAAGAATTAAAACTATCTAGGCATGGGTCATATTGTCACTGTTGTTACTCAACTTTATAATGTTAATCTCAATGGTCTAATCCCTGCATTTGTTGAGTATTTCACTATGATGCATTTGCGATATGCTGAAATTGTATAGATGAATTCCTTGACACTTTGAGACCTTAACACAAAGTTATTGTGTAACAAAGGAAGACCATTAGATCAACCTCCTCCTTCCATCCTCAAGGAAATGACAACTTTTCTGATGATTTTGACGAAGATGATGAAGGGTGGGAAGCTATTTTATCCACTGTGGAAGACAACCATAAAATTTTGGAACAATGTCTTAATTCTATGGATGACAAAATAACTCAAATGGTAGGCAAATAGATTAAATGGAGCGACAACAATGTTATCATAATAAGAATTTTTTGAAATTTTTTGAAGTGCAAGGAATTCAAGTGTCATCTCCCGCATTGTCTCTACCGGAATCCCCATTAAGTTTTCTTACCCTTTGTCTTTATTGTTATTTTCATTTTTAAGTTTCTTTCATATATGTTATTGTGTATTGCATTCCTCCACATTGAGGACAATGTGTGGTTTAAGCATAGGGAAGAGGCCATACATTTTTTAATAGGTCTATTTCAGACCATCAAATAATAAAATATCTAACTAACTTAGCTAATTATATAGTAGGGTAAGTTAAGGTTGATCCTACAGGGAGTTAGGGGAAGTTCTAGCTATTTCTACTATTGTGCTAAAAGAAATAAAAAGAAAAAAAACTCTTGGTTGCAATGAAATTAAAACAAAATAGAAAGAAAAATAATGAAAATAAAGTAGAAGATAGTAAACAAATAACAAATGACAAGCTAGTCAAAAGATATTTTTGGGATTTAAGACCTATAATTGATCATAAAAACATATAGATTATGATTAGTTAAAGATGTTAGCCTATAGATACAAACAAGACTGTCCTAAGTTCCTCTGATCTTAGATATCCAACAAGTTCTGAAAATATTCATAACTACGTGACAACCTAAAATAAGCTCCCTAAAATTAGTGATGCATTAGCTTTAAGTACTAGAGAACGACTAGTTTAAGCCATAATTTTACAAGTTCGGATCATGTAATTTAAAGAATCAAAATCCCAATTTAATTGATTAAGTTTACCTATAAATTCAATTAACCTATTGTTGCATGTGGTATTTGCTGTACACGATTATGTATCCCAGCTTATACCTAACAATTGAATTATAAATTATACCTATGATAGTCAATCCTATGCATTTAATCCCTAATTCATGCCATTTGACCTAAAACACAATACCCAATTGAATTCAAGTGAATTCTCACAATTATAAGGGCATTATCCCTTTAATATCATCCAACCTACATGAAAACTAAGCTAATATAATAAAAATAACAATAATAGAAATTAAACAAGTAATAAACCTAATGATATAGCAAGATCAAAGACTGAAAATTAAAGAAATAAGGATTTTGTTACCAAAATCTCAAGGTTCATACAAAGAGAAATGAAACATTAGTTAAAGAGCATGAAAACGAATAAAAAAATGAAAGAAGAAGAACATGAAAACTAATGAAAGAAAAAAAGATGAAAGAACTGGGTGATGCATCTCTCAATGGCTGCCGACCCCCCTCCTCTGCATTCTTTCATCCCATTTTTATACGCCTCATTAGGTTAAAACAGTAAAAGATGTTTTGGTCCTTAATTTTTTTTTTGCATTGGCAGCATATTCAATTGATCGATTAGTGCCTCTGATCAATCAAACACAGGTCATTTGGTCAATTGATTAGGAGGTATCGTTCAACTGACCTTTAAGTCTCCAATCTTCATCTATAAAATTTTGCAAAATCATGCCTTGCTCCATTTTTGCTTCTATTCCTAGTTGATTGGCCGACCTTTAAGTCTCTAGCTTTCATCTCTAGAATTTTGTAGAATTTTGCAGAATCATGCCTTATTCCATTTTTATTTTTATTCCTTCCAAAATTTGAAATTTTGATCCAAAACTTGTGTCAACTCCTCTAACCTATCATTCAACATAATATGACATAATTTGAGCACTTTTAAACAAAAAATATAGATGAATTTAAGTGAAATAATATACCAAAACATATCAAAATTCATCCATTTCAATTTTCCATGCATTTTTCATCTGCATATATCAGTGTGATCTTGCAGTTATAGTTTTAGACTTAGTTAAATTAAGTGTATTTATATTGTGTCATGCTTTCTAGCATTTAGTGTGAGTGTATCAATAGTATGAGATTAAAGGAATAGTCTTGCCTTTAAACATAAGTATTTGAGAGTGAAGAATTATTTATCTTGTGGAATTCATACCTTGAATGTCTTTCATTAAATTTTCACCTTAATCAAGATAGTCTTTATCTAATCTTTCTTTCTTAACAATTATTAATTGCATTTATATTTAATAAACTTAATTCGATAGGCATCACTAATGATTCTTCATGAGAATGAATTGGTTCGAAAGAAAGGACATGGGATATAATTTAAGTAAGCGAATTAATGATATATTCAATATATCATTCTTATTCCGCTAGCCTTAGTAAAAACTAGGCTAACAATAGAGCTACTAGCTAGTTGTGAGTTGTGATATAGCTCAGTAACTGGGGGAGATTCACGACAAAATATTTGCCCTCGCATCAAAAGGCTAGAATGACGCTCCAACCAAACTTAAACGAACGAACCTATTACATTCACATACGTGTTTAGTCATTGTTGTTTACATAGCTTGTCTTTCTCTTTGCTTGTGTCTAAATTTTGTTTGAGGATAAGTAAAATTTTAATTGTGGAGATGTTGATAGGGTTGCATTAGAGTTTATTCTCATAGTGATTTAAGGTGTTATAATGCATGATTGAGATGGAGATTATACATTTTAGAATTATTTTAATATTATTATAATGCTTTTGATAATGTTTAAATATTTTAATATGATGTTTGTTGATTTTGGTTAAGAATTATATCATATTGGTGTGAATATCTAATGCCAGTTCAAGTGGAATTGAGTTAGGAGGCACCTACAGACTTAGAAGAGATGTGGAACCAGTTTTAGGAGTCAAATCATTAAGTTGGGAAGTTTTAAACCAAATATCAAGACTATATGACGAGTCATAAAGAGCGCACAAAGAAAAGATCAAAACAACATGAGCTAAGTACTAGATTTAGTATAACTAATTTTCAGAAGGCATTAGGTATAATTATATAGCTATAAATGTTATGAAATTTCATAGGCTCTAGAAAAACATGTGAGTGGCCTACGTATAATATTTTATAACATTTGGAGGTCTATAGAAGAAGTTACAGCAAAAAAATCGAGCAGGGCTAAAATTTAGAAAAGCTAATATGGCGAGATGATGTGGGGTGACGTTGTTAAGTCAGTTTATATGCTATTTTGGGACCAAGAAGTAGTGGAAAAAACCTTATCAGTCACCAATCCAAGCCTAGGGAACATCAAAGATAGAAAAGAATTGTTTTAAAGAGAAAAAAAGTCAAGAAACTCAAGAAGGAAGATGGAGAATCAAGATTCAAGAAGTGTTGTCTAGATTTCCAACAAAGGGGGCTTTAACCTACATCATTAATTTTCTTTTTTCCATTACTTTCCTTGTGATGATTAATCTAAATAGTGGTTGTCTGAACATGAATATGGATTGCTAAATCTAGTTTAGGGATTATTCTCGAATTGTTTATCCAACTTTTATCGTATTGATTTAATGCATAGTTATTTGAATTAATTGTTGAGCCTATAATCATTTCGAATTAGGAGATTATTTTGATTTATTTGAGTTAAGTTGTGCAATGAGAGTTTGTGAGCTATCGAACTTGCAATTATCAAATTAATAGGTGATTGAACAGAGATCTTAATGACTTGTTAATTTTCCTTAGGATTGATTCAAATGCTATTGTATTATTTAGGAGTAGTATTGTGGACCAAGAGGTTACCATTCAACTTTTAAATAGTTCAACTAAGATTAATTGATTAGCTCTTGAGAGAGGGTAATCAAACTATTTAATATCTAGGATCATACACAATTAAATCAATAAGATAAAAGGAAGATAAATAATGATAGAATAACCCCTAAGTTTCTATCAGTGAGTAACTTGTTTGTTTGGCTTTCTTTTGCAATTTAATTCATTGAATTTGTTAGTTTAGTTTAATTTTCAGATTATATATATTTTTGGTTTACCTTAAACAAAGTGCAATTCAGATTGTTAAGTGTCTAGATTCAATCCTCTTGGGATCGATATTGGTTATACTATAAGTTACGAACTGTATACTTTAGTGTATTTAAAACTAGAAAACAAAGATGTATTTTGAAGCCTTAAAGACAAAGAGCCTTAGAGGATAAAATGGATGAAGATTAAGCTGAGGGAAGTATGTGTAATAGATCAAGATAATGAACAAATGGTTAAAGATAGTATAAATGAATAAGTTTTTGGCTTGGACTTTTATTGTAAGTCTTACCTTGACCTCTTCATAGTGTTAATAGGCTCACCTTATGTGCTATGCATTCATGGTTAGTGATGTTGCATATAGGAGGCATATAAGAGGCATGATCAAGAGGAGTTATGTGTAAATGATTCTTTAAGGATCCTTTAATTAGTTTTGAGAATTAGTGTGATGTGAGTGTATTAAAGCTTGTGTGAGAAAAAAAAGCATAAGTTATGTAAATTGATTAAAGGTTATGAGAGATAAAGTAATTGTAAATGATAGGATGAATTTTAAGATTCTAATATGTTAATGTGTGTGATTGTGCTAACTATGTTTGAAAAGAAGAAGATAACTTTAGTGAAAGTGATTATGTTTAAAGAAGTTAAAATATGTGAATTATGATAAGAAAATATTTTACAATGATTGAAATTGTTAGGAATGTGTTAGAATGTGTATGAATGAATTAGGAATTAATTTAGAATGCATTGGAACATTGGGAAATGTTCACTAACGACTAGTAGTGCTAAAAATACACTATAAATTGGTGTTTAAGGAGTGTGTTTAAGTATCCAAGAGGAAGAACACATATACAAGTGAATCAAAATGATTTGGGAGTTGTATTATGTTGTTGGTTGGTTTTTAGTATGGTTTATATGCTTGAATTTGTTACATTCATTCTAAAAAGCTATTTTTGAACCCTTAAATACTTAGTTTGGTCAAAGGTGATATATTTTGAAGTTTATTTTGTGGGGTAGTACATTTATGAGTGTGAATTTACAAAGGTTTCGCTTTAGCCTATTCAAAAAGCACGTTATTGTAAAGGTTACACTTAAGCCTATTGAAAAAGTGTGTCATAGTAAGGATTACCTTAGAGCCCAATAAAAAAGGGGATATGATAGTGAAATTCTCATCAAGTTATTGAGGAGTGGAGATAGGAGAAAAACGTTTTCTCTAAACCTCTATGAAATCGATTTGCGTATTCTCTCCCTTACTCTTTTACTTTAAAGTGTTACTTTACAAGTTATTTATACAATTTTTTATATTGATTATATAATTTTTCATATTACTTATAGAATTATTCATTTAGCTTCCACAAAATGTTTTAGAAAATTGGTGAATTTAGAAGCATTAAGTTTGATAATTTTTATTTTTTACACAATAGTTTAAAGGAGTTTGTTAATTTAGGATCAATAACTTTGAAAAAATTTAAAGAACCTAATTCGCCCCACTCTTAAACGTCAACTAGGGCTAATAAGTAGTATCAAAGCATATGCTTCACATTAAAGTAATTCTAGCAAATTAGTGACTCAAGGTCACCATGGCACATAGTCTAAATAGACCCCCTTCTTTTAATGGAATAATTATAGGGATTGGGGAATTAAAATTAAAAAATTATTTTGTATTTAAAAATAAAATTTTGACAAATTATAGAAAATGGTCCTCATATTCCAACAAAGACTATAGTTATAAATAATGTAGAGAACATAGTATTCGAAGATGAAAATGAATGGGATAAAATAGATGAAGATCTTATCTCTCTTAATTATAAAGTTATATGCATTTTATTTTGTATTCTAAGTAGGGAAGAATTTGATAAAGTTTCAAGTTTTGAAACCCATCAAGAGATATGATGTTTATTAGAAGAAACCTATCAAAGTGAAGAATAAGGAGTAAATGCATTTAAACATTGGGTAATGTTTACTAACGGCTAGTAGGCCAAAAATACACTATAAATAGGTATTTTATGAGTGTGTTTAAGCATTCAAGAGTGTAAGAACTTATATATAAGTGAATCAAAGTGCGTTGGATGTTTTATTATGTTGTTGGTTGGTTTTTGGTGTGGTTTACATTATTGAATTTTTTACATTCATTCTCAAAATTTGTATGTGAGCCCCTAAACACTTAGATTGGTTATGAGTGATATATTTTAAGGTTCATTTTATGGGGTAGCACATTTAAGAGTGTGAATTTATGAAGGTTACATTTTAACTTATTGAAGAATTAGATTGTTATAGAGGTTACACTTAAGCCTATTAAAAAAGCGAGTCATTATAGGGGTTACTTTAGAATCCATTGAAAAGGGACGTGATAGTGTAATTCTCAAAAAATTACTAGGGAGTGGACATAAAAGAAGAGGTTGTCTCCAAACTACTATAAAATCGATTTGCAATTTAAGGTTTTACTTTATAAGTTATTTATAAAATTGTTTATATTGATTATAGAATTGTTTATATTTCTTACATAATTGTTTATTTAACTTCCAAAATTTGTTTAGAGATTATGATGAATTTAGGAATTTTAAGTTAATTAATTGTTTAGCTTCTACATAATAATTTAAGGAAATTTTGTAAATTTAGGATCAATAACTTAAAAATATTTTAAAGAACCTAATTCACCTCCTAGGTACCAAATAAGATCAAGACATCACTAGATGTGAAGTCTAGAATTAGGTTACAAGACATTACCAAATGAGAGATGTCCATACTTGTTTTAATGTCTACTTTAGTGAAAAAGTAAGTTTAATTAGGAATGAATTGAATCAATATTATCAAAGTGTTCTTAACGGCCTCCTCAATTTGTGAAGTATCCTAACGTTGTTATTAACCTAAAGGATTTGGTTCCATGTAGATAGGAAAAATGTTAAAATAACATGTCAAACATTTTGGCAAATATCAAAGGAGCGCTTGTCATGGTAACCATAAGCATGGGATAACAATATGTTCCTGCAACTATAGTTTATCAAAAATAGTGGAATGACTTTTTTTTTATCTTTATTAATCACTCAAAAGACATAAATTGATTCTCAACTCCCCTCAAGTATTATTTTTAAAGACTTAATGCAAAAAATAAATGGTAATGTGCTCTGCCATTATCTCATAGCCTATATTTAAATACAAACTCAATATAGCAACACTTACATTGTGAGGGGGATCAAATGAACCACAATTGTAATTTTCCATTTTAGTTGCTTATAAGTAGATTAACTTGGAGGAAATATGATCGTTTTATTAACGGTTGATTTCATAAAACACATTACTAACTCAATTTTCTCAATAAATAATGCTTGCTAATTAAACAAAATTTTCCACCTATTGCCCTTATTTTCACGTTTAACTCTCGTTTATTGTTGATATATGCTCTAAAATAACTATACTTATTTATAAATGTAAAAGGGATTCGGCATCTTCATCAACAAGTTTGCAAATCTCATAGAAGGCTCTAATAAAAAGTTTTATAACATTAAAATTATTAATTTAACACCAATATCAAGTGAAGTTATTGGTGTACAAAAAAATGTCGTTGCTTGAATTTTAGTTTCCAAGTTTTGCCAAGTTATGAGAGAATGTGAAAAACCCATGTCCCAAATCTATGAATATATGGGACGGCAAGATGTCACAATAGGAATGTTGAAAAAATGTCATACATCCATGTCCCAACCTTATGAATTTATGTGAAATAGAGATGTCACTTTAATAAACCCAAAATTAAATACAACACTAATCTAAAACACATATATATGGCATATAGTGGATGCAAGAATAACTCAAATTCATTATTTTTATCATCATCATCATCTCTTATAACTATTACTTTTTGTTTTTTTGTAGGTACACCATCATCTACCTTTAAAAATCATTTGTTTCTAGGATTAGAGGGTGATCGTCACCTTATCCAGGGTTATCCTATTTTTACGAAGCTAACATTCTAATAAAGAGTGCCAAACATGAACACATATATCAATAATGTGTACAACTAAACATATAATCCCAAATAACTACAAACAAGATTGCATAAAATCACCTCCAGCTTACTTAGATTACTAGGCAATTTATCATATTATTAAGTATGAATTGTTATGTTCCAAATTTTTTAAGCAAAAAAGTTAATAATGAAAATGAAAAGTCTCAAGATAACTAGGGAAATGTTTAATTATACCTGCAATATCATCGATTAAGAATTTAGATGATGGTGAAATATTTTTGATTGCTTTATACATGGTGTGTAAGATGGAAACAGAAAATATCTTATGTGAGTAAGACAATCAAAGATCAAAACATAGTATTTGGAAATTGTGGTCCACTGTGGGAAAATTGAAGATCAAAACACATTATTTGGAAGTTGTGGTCCATTATGCATAAATAAACACCAATACACATCATCAGTAGGAGAATAGACTAACACATATCTCAAGAGCAAAAGAGGGAATGCTTTATTAGGAGGAACGTGTGGCAAGGGGTTGAGATTTTTACTAATAAAGTATAACTACTCTACATTTTCAATCATCTCTCGCACTATTCTCAAGTAGTGAATTGGATGACCTTTGTTAATGGTAGTAGTCACACTACTGTGTAAATTGTTTTGCCACCTATAATCCTCATCACCTTCCTTATAAAAACAAGCAATATAAAGGTCATCCTTGTGGTTAATTAGTATAATTTCATTGGAAAAATGAAATATGTGTAGGCTTGACCTAATTGGTACTATGAAAATTCTATCTCACACTATAAAATCACATTTCTTTTTCTAGGCTTAATAAAATTGAATTAGAAAATCAACGAGCTCTAGCAACAGTACTACAAGGAAGTTGGCAGGATGAGTTATAACTATAGATAATTAAATAATTAAATTGAAACATTTATTGTTAGCTTCTAAATGTTTGTGAGCTTCTTAAACTAGTCTTTTCCCTCAATCTCAAATTAAATCTAGGACCAACATATAGGTAAGTATACTTATC
The DNA here is from genome assembly GCA_028565735.1 of Pinacopodium congolense. NCBI lineage: Eukaryota > Viridiplantae > Streptophyta > Magnoliopsida > Malpighiales > Erythroxylaceae > Pinacopodium > Pinacopodium congolense. Next base: position 11,611 of record JAOXYD010042254.1, on the reverse strand, counting down.
ACAAGTAATATGAGTCTAAGTTATTGTCCCCAAAGGATTTAATTGCAACTACTAAGTGACTCATATTAAAATTATCTAGAGACCTCGGATTGATTAAATGATTAAATTAAAAATCACTAACTAAATTAAATCACTTTAAACTAATGTAAATAAATCAAAATTACTTATGAGAATTACTAAATCCAAATGTATAACTAAGGTTTTTTGGTTTCGATAATTCAATTAAGTTAAAATCTAATTGTAATGCCTAACTTAGGGTATCTTCATGAAATCAAGATATAACTATAGTTAAGATTATATCTTATCTTCATTGATCATATTTCACAATTTGGTCATACAAAGAACTTAGTTGATAGGCTTCATAATTAAGAAGTTTAATCCTAAAATTCTTTATTTTATAATTAAAAATGCTCACAATTAATGAGAGTTTGGTCATTCACTACTTTAAACTACATTGTTTATTGACTTTTTAAATACTAAGGTAATTTTTTCGAATCCTTAGTTATATATAACTATATTCTAAGTGACCAACTTATTATAGAGAAATAAACACTAAAATTAATAAAGATTGCATACAATTCAAGTAAAAGAACTCAATTAAAATATCTACTAACCTAGTCTTAGCTAAGAAACAAATTAGTTGCTCATATTAAGCAAAGAAAATAAAATATTGAGCATAAAACACATATCTATTTATTAAAATAAAAATAGAGTTAAATACAACAAAATCAAGAGTTTGGAAAATACCAAATCTAGCTTATACTGAATTCTAGCTCTAAATCATGTGTTTTAACTTCTTAAATCCTAAAAAGTTATTTGTTGTCTTCATTAGTTAGGTGACTTAATTTTAATCCAATTTCAGTTTCAATTTTAAACTGACGTTATAGGTAAGTACACCTGTCAAACAAGTAATATAGTGGATAAAAGTCTTAATATCAATCCCACATGGAAAATTTTAAAATTATTAGGTTAATTAGCTTACAATTATCTAGGAAAATCCAAGTGATTAATTAAAAAGTAAAAAAAAAACATTAATTTATCCTAACTAATTTGAAACAATGCAAAACATGATTTATAAGTTGTTTCAAAAATTTCCAAAAACTACCAAATTATGAAACTCAACTAAAGAATAGAATTTCAATGAATTAATTGAGAAATTAACATTTTTAAAGACTAAATTAGAGTATTTTAATAATTTTAAGACAAAATTATGGTTAAGACTATGTCTTTTCTTTATTAATTATAATTTGAAGTTTGATCGTACATCAAATTAAGTTAATAGGCTTTAAGGTCAGGAAATTAAATTCTGGATTTTTAATATCTAAACTTAAACTCTCACAAATAATCAAGTTTTGATCATATAATGATTATTTTTTGTTGTTTATTAATTATTCAAACAACCTAAATTGATTTCTTAAGTCTTAGAACATCTATTAATCTTTCTTAAGTTGTTAGCTTAAAAATCTCAGACCTTTAATAAACAAAAATCAGTCCCTTAAATATATAAAAAAAGCTCACTTAATTCATTTACACAACTATCTTTAGCTAAAAATTGATTTACCCATACATATTAACCAAATCATACAAAATATGCATCTTTAACAACATACTTTAATTAATCATAAATAAAAGAGGCAAATAAAAAGTTTAGAGTTAAGAAAACACCCAAAAGAGCTCTTGAATGGTTTATAAGTTTTGTGATTTGATCTCAGCTCTAACAAAACTCATATCCGTCAATTAAACCTCAAGAAAATCAAATAGCATAAAGATAGGTAAGTTAAAGAACAATATTTTGATTATAGAGCAAAACATGAAGTAACTTGAGTTAGAAAACCCCCTATGATAATTTCCAAGCTTAGATATATATCTTAACAACAAACTCCAACATTTGGTAATACAGAAGACAACTCAGAATCAAAATTACTAATGTTTGAAGGCCAAAAACTCTAAAAACACTAAGGAAGAATGCAGAGATATTTCAAACCTAATCTCTTCTCCATTATGGCGTGTTCTTTGTATTTTTTCCCTTTTTAGAGGCTTAAAGATAGCATCCCTTATCTCCACCAAAGAAGGGAATTAATTAGGAGTATGCCTCAATCAAAATTATGAACATTTGGTAGTTGATTTTCTTGTTTACGCCTATAATGGTGGGTTGACCAACGACGTCATTGAAGGGTAGCTAAATCGTCATTGATGGCAAATCTAGCATCCTTTAATGTGGGTCTCTGCATCCTTCAACGTGGTTTAGCCAGACCCATGTCGAAGTTCTAGACATTACTATTTTTGTCTTATTTTTACATAATTCTTTAAATATTCACATCTATCGGCAAATTAAACATTTCTAAACATTAATTAAACATTTAAACATTGAAAGAGGGGCAAATATACATAAAATAATATCTAAAAGCACTATCAATTTAACCCCTAACGCTATCTTAAATATCTAATACACTTAATTGAAAGCAAGAAACTACTTAAAACTTAGAGCTAAGCTAAAGAGAGAAAAATAATAAAAACTTGATAACTAGTGACAAAACAATTACTAAAGATTGGTTTCCACGTTTCTAAAGATGTATTATATGCATCCCAAATAGGTTTAGAGTTGGTTGTTGTGTGAATTATCCAAATTATCCTTGAATCCTCTCTTGGAACACCCCTTTAGAAATATTAATAGCCCTTGGTATTAGGGATCCATGGCGCCATTACACACTCACATCAATCAACTATCTGTATAATGGACTTCAATGGTAACCTGCTTAAACATCAATGACAATGCTAATGGATCATGGTATTCTTATAAGAAAACAATAACAGTGGTTTCTATATGATAATAACGACACTGCTAATGACACGCATTGCTCTTATAAAAAAAGCACTACACTTAATCTTTTTTGCACAATTCATATATTTTTTGCATAAACCTACACAAAAATAATATTACTCATAAATTGGATAATTTAACGCCAAAATAAGGGTAAACACATAATAAATCACATCTAGAAATACCATAAATTATATCTTATCACTTTTCACGTGTCGTTTATATCAACTAACTATCTAGACTTTATTTTGGGTGGCATGTACTCATGACATGGCTATCACTAATGGAAACAAGACATAATCTAAAACATTAAATAAGTAATAAAATTGAATTTCTCCATAGCAAAGCATCAATTTTGGCCTCCGAGCACCCCTACATCAACATGTTCTTTAAAAAAATGACCTTAATCATCAAAAAACTGACCTTAGTTGTCATTATTTTGTATAGCACTAGCAACATATGTAACCATCCTAAACTTCAAGCTATAGTTCAATGTTCTACATTCACCTTTAAAGCAAATAAATGCTAGGAACTACCTTGAAATGTAATGTATTTATAAGGTTACTACATTAACAAAACTTATTGATAAGGAGGAATATTATTGCTCAATCATTAAAGGTGGACCTTCTTTCATTATTATGGGCTAATTGTTTTTTATTCATATCACTTATATGTTATACACATAATTTTGTAGGTTATTTACTTGTGGTATCCTTTAATGTTGCACTATAAACTCTTTTCTCTTTGAACTCAATGCCCCCACCCATTTTTAAAGCAGTTCTTTTAAGGTGCCTTCAATGCTATTACCTGTTGAGCAATATTGCCTGGATATGGTGACTATTAGTAATGATATAAAGGTGGTACTACAGACAATAATGACTCTTGCAACGTGGGTAGCCATATATGAATTATATCAAAATTATACAAAGAGGCATGGATTTGGGGTGGTTATCAAAAGGGGTATGAAATATAGGAATGGATAGTTTAAGAGTAAGATATTTGTTTGTTACTATAGGTAGATTCATAAACCACGAAGGGGGGATGGATTGAGACAAAGGTCATCCCATATAATTGGTTATGATGCATGGTTGACCTATCATATCATTAATCGGGTTTGGCAGATAATGAAGTATAAAGATGCTTATAAGTACGTCTTTACTCTAGTTAATAGCAAGTTCATATGACAAAACTATGTTCTATATAATCAAGTTAGTTGAATACTGTGATTTAACAATAGATGTGGGATTCAACCTAACATAAAAGTTCGTGCAATATTGGCTAACGTTTCAAAAATATTTAATGCTTGCGAAAGGACTATCTAAATCACTTAGACATGGTTAGGCAACAATGATGGGAAGGGGAAGATACAAATTTAATGTACAAGATGTTTATAAGAATGAAGGAAAAGGGTCAATAATTTTTCTGTCATTAAATATGATGAAGTCGAGTGGATGAGGAATGTCTTCTGGGCTTATGCATGTAATCATGTAGCATTCTCTAAATTTAGTAACGTTATCACTTTCTACATAACATATTTTATTAATAATTTCAAATTCCATTTGCTCCATTCATGGGCATCAATCATCATGTGTGGTCTATTTTATTTAAATGTTATTTATTAGGTGATGAGACAATAAAAAGTTTTTATTGGCTTGTCCTTACTTAACTATCCTGTATGAATGGACAATCACTCAAAACCATATTATCAGATGAATGTAAGAACATCAGCAATGTAATAAGAGGTGTGCTCCTAAATTTAATACATAGGCTTTGCCTATTGCATATCCTTAAAGATTTTTCAAGAATTTTGGTACATATAGGGCATACAACAATTTAAATGGTTATTTTATAAGCGTTGTTTACAATGCAAGTGATAGGGATGAGGTTGAGATCAAATGGAATTAGAGGTTGATAAAATTCAATTTTTATGACAATGAGTGACTTCAACCTCTTATTGAGTAGTGTAAGAAGTGGGCACCTATATTTGTTAAGGATAACTTTTGGGTAGACATGATGACAATACAAAGAAGCAAATGAATGAATGTTTTTTTTATTAGGGGTATTTACATTACAAGACCCACTTCGTCTATTTGTTAAGCAATAAAAGCAATTAATTAGGGAGAAGATTAAATGATAGATATAATTTGATTATTTATCAACAACAACTTCAATATCATTAAGGACATGTTATGAAATTGAAAATTTTTTTCATATGATATATATAACTACTTTTTTAGGCTAATACAGAAGGAGCTAAATAGTATTATGTATTGTGATGTTATAAAATGGTAGACAAGAAACACAAGGTTGCAAAGATAAGTGTGGAGGGTAATATTATCAAAATCTACACAGTTACCATTATAGGATCGTGATTGGAAGTTAGATGCAATTGTAACCTATTAGACTTTAAGGGATTATTTTCTATCACATCTTTAAGATTTTAAGATTATTTACCATAACATCTTTAAGATTTTAGTGAGGAACAACATTGAAAATATTCCTTCAACTGTTATTTTAAGATGGTGGCCCAAAGAAGTCATTTACAGGCATTTAAAAATAAAAGTAAGAAATTTTCGGGAAGATGATAATATTTTTATTTTAAGCGAGGAGTTTGGAATTTACATTCTACAAAGTTATTGATTATGCTCTAGGTTTTAAATCCAAATATAAGTATTTCAAAGCATTGTTAAATCATTTGCATAGCATGCTAACAAGTTTTGTAGGGTAAGGTTGAAGTTATAAACATTAGGTTGTTAGATGCAGTTATACCCAAACAACGTGGTAGGCCATCAAATAAAAGGTTAAAATCTATAGTGTAATAGGCCTAAAATAGGAGGAAGAGAGTGTAGGTAATAATTTGATGAAATGTGTTTCCTTTATATATATTTGTTATTATAATATTGCACCTAACATTTTTTCTATACATCAAAGTGCATTCTTTTATGTCATCTATGTTTACCCGCTTTCATTTTTTATTTTGTTTATAGTTGATAAGAAAAGGTTCAATCATTGATCTTCCTTCACAAGGGTCTATAATAAACAATAATAGCTACACCTAGTTCCAAAGTAAATGTGTTTACACATATATATAACTATCTCGATAGAATTATATACACAATATCAACATTGATAACTTATTGTAGCATTGTTTATACAGGTAGACATTTTTCATCATGCATTGATAAAAAAATAGTTACACTCACTACTATTTTTACTTACTCCAGTCACTTATGTGATTCAACAACGTGTTGTGGGACATTTTAGGGTATGACATGCATTTTTCTTCATGTTGTAACTAACACCAACTTTTCATCTATATTGAAAGGTGTTTTGGACTATATACATTCAATAATTGTGGACTAATGATTGCCATTTATGTTTTAAGATTTACAAACCTTATATTAGTAAGATATAAAGTGGTAACAACTATTAAATTTATATCAGTCATGTATAAGAAGAATGGTTTGGATAGGTATTTAACTGTCTCCAAAGTTTAAAAATAGAGCATAAATGAAACAAGATCAAATGTTGTTAAACGATCATTTTTTTTTCTTTGATATACCAATATAAAACCACCAAGAATGGGAAGGCATTCAATGATCTCTTTTAACTTCTACTTATCATCATATTACATCATATAATCCCAATATCTCAAACATTTATTGTAATAAAAAATGATTGGGTGGGTTTTGGGTTCAAATATGTTAAGCTATCAAAATGGAACTTAAAAATATAACTGATGAATAGTCTAGGAATAATGAAGGCAAATTGTCTTAATAAATTGTCTTAACAAAAAAGAGCAATATAACTCCTTTCTAATAACACCTTTAAATGTTAACAAGGGATAACAAGGGACTTTCTTTTGGAATAACACAAAAATAAACTACCAAACCAAAAGAGAGATTTTCATTCATAATGACTGTGTATCCACAAGTATGTTCATTTGGTTACTATCTCAACATATAAGATCCATCATACAAGCCATAAATGCCTTGTTTTGTCCACTTTCTTGATTCAAACTTATGAGGCTCTTCAAACAAAATTCATTGAGAACAAAATTCACTAAGTTTCATGATAAGAGAAGAAGCACATTATGACCTTTAAGAGATCCCTACATAACAAAGATATAAAAAATTACCGAAACAGTGAAATGTCTATTGAATTCCTTAAAACTTGATATTCTTGAAGAGAGATCAACAATATCATTATATGAGACAATATACTACTCTTGTAATAAATAATAACCACATACCTAATAACTTAACTTGAAATCAACCTTTTTGGTTTCAAAGGTTTTTGTCTCTAATACTTCTTTTGCAAATGAGTTAATTAAGCTATAATCAGTACTCCTTCTTTGACTCAACATATCGACAATGTCTTTGCTTTAATTATGAGACTCAATATTTCACCAATTTTTTTAACGAATCTTAAGTCATCGGTGAAGTTCACCTCAATTGACGTTTCTAACATAATTGCTATTAAATATCAGCTTCAATAAGTTTCCCTCATCAAATCTATATTAAGGACAAAATATACACTTTACAAATTTCATGCCACGACCTATAATCTAAGTAAACGGGAATAAAATTGATGTAGAGCTTAGAGTTTATAATCAAAATAAAAAAAGGAAAAGTATGTTAAACCAAGCAATAGCTAAATGGTGATTATATTAAAATTATATAGAGAATATAACTGAAAGTAAGGAATAAAAGATCAATAATAGTTGCTTTAATTAAAATGAATGTTTTCTTCATTTGATTCATGTACTATTTACGTAAAAAATTTGGACTTTTAAAAATATTAATACTCTGCCCATTTGAATGTGAACAAATGTAATCAAACATAACACTTAATTCCATTTGCATCAAATCCACCTACTCCTTTGGCCCAATTGGTTTTGATGTAATGCTTCTCAATTGTTCAACTTATCATATGATAACAACAAATCGGTTAATTCAATGGAAAGAGAGATGAATTCCATAGCAATAATTGAGCTTTTCATCCAATCATAAAATTATGGGAGTTATTGCTACCACAATGATAGGGGAAAAATTAAAGGTTTGCATATGAAATGGTCAAACAACAAAATTTCCCACATTAACATATCAGAAGATGTTGTGGACATGTAAGGAGAAATAACACATGAATACTCCCTATAGGAGAATATTCCCTTGAAAATGTGTTACCCATACCGTGAACAGGAAATCACTATCTGTAAGGCATTGAATATATATTTTATTAGCATCTATTTTATACTAACAATGGGCATCGACATAAACTCTCATACATATGTTAACCAGTCGAAGGGTGAAATTTACACGAGTTGGAAGGAGCGCTAGCCTGTAAGGATGACAGTGAGTAATGACGGGTGTTACAGTAGTGTTTTGAGACTATGTAAGTAGCCTATTTTTTTTCCCCTATAATGCAACTAAGACTCCTCTTGATTTTAATGAAACCTGATCAAACACTTGTAAGGAAATGCAATATGTGGGTACTCACACAAGTATGCAAAATTTTAGAGCAACTTAAGAAAGATGTAATGGACAAATATGTTTACAAAATATTGTTGGACTTGAAAAAATGTAGTGTTAGTGGAAGTTATCGTCGGATCACCAAATAAAAAGTACATAACTAATCCTAACTACGTAGTTATGGCAAGTCAGGGTAGATCCCATAGAGAGTTGATTGTGTTTCTAAACTATCCCTAAAGTTGCGCTACAAGATAAAAAAATAAAAACAACTCCTAAACACAAAGACATTAAAACTAAACACAATGCAATTAACGAGCACAAAACAAATAAACAAAAACATATCAAAGAAATAAACAGATAAAAAATAAAAGAAAGCTTAGTGGAAGATATATCTGGAATTCAGACTTATAATTAATCCTTGAAATAAATTAATTGTGATTGGTCTAAGATACTAGTCTATAGGTTTAAACAAGCTCTCAAATCCTATGTTCCACTAATTTTAAATAAGTCCTATATGATAGAAAACTTATCCCTAATATGTGACAACCTAGAACAAACTCTCTAGATTTAACGGCGTGACAGCATTAACACACTAGGGAACAACTAACCTAAACTATAGTCACACAAGCTTGGACTATATAACTTAGAGAATTGGAATCTTTGGCTAAGTTAATTAAGTTCACTAACAAATTCAATTAGCCTATTGCAATACATGGAAATCACTAGGACTATTATGTATCACAAGTTTATTCCTAGCAATTGAATTAGAAATTATACTTAAGATGGTCAATCCAAAGAATTAATCCCTAATTCATTTCGTTTAACTAGAATTCCAATTCAATCCTAACTTAAGTTACAAACCTAATCAAATCTTAATTAAGTCAAAATTCCACCAATATCTTCCAACACAAACACAATATAAACTAATATTATGAAATTAACTAAAACAAACAATAAATATAATAAAAGAACACAACTAAATGCTGGAAAAAAAAAAAAGAAAACATAAGACACTAATAAACCCAAAGCTAGAAAATAATGAAAACACCATAAATTAACTAAATATTAAAGAGTCACATTATATTCAAATAAAACTCAAACTAAATACAAACTAAAACAACAAAAATATGAAAATAGTAAATAATCACTAAAAAAACAAGTATTTAAAGCCTAACACATGAAATAAAGAAAAAAATAAGAAAATAACCTAAAACTATAAAGAAGAAAATGAAGAAAAGATAAAGAAAGCTATGGCTAAACTAAATAACTGGAGAAAAAAATAAAATGAAGCTATTGAATTTCTATCCATCATATATATATATATATATATGATGCCAAGCTTTCTAGGGTTGCATTCTAGGCTAAAGAGGGATTAAGGTGCTGCATTTTGGTGAAGCCTTTAAATGGCTTTTGATGCTGCTGTTTTTAAGCCTTGGAAAGATTTTAAGGTTTTGGTGTTGTCGTTTTTAAGCCTTGGAAAGCTTTTAAGGCTTTTTTGTCTCTTCCTCTCTAGTAATATTTTTTAGCTTTTCCTAGAAACTTGTCTAAGATTTTTGCATTTGTCTCCATTTGATAGGACACATGTCCTATCCAAGGAGACGCTCCTCACTTCTTTATTTCCTAAACTATTGCTCTCCTAAGAACATTGAAAAGCTTTTTTTTGTTGCCTCAAGTTACTTGATTTTCCATGCTTTAACAGCTAACTCTTGTCGAGCCATTAAACTCTTTTCTCTTATTCCTTCATGTTGAACCAAGGGAGGTTCCAATCTTGGTTTTGATGATAACAAAACATGCTTAATCACTAATGGTTTGAGTTTATGATGTTAATTTTAAAGATAGGTATGTTTAAAGAAGAATCCATTATGGAAACCTTGGAGTTTGAAGGTCAAATTTGAAGATAATGGCAATTCAAGTGAATTGGAAGTTTCAAGACCTTAGATAGGTTGTTTCAAATATGTTTATAAGTTTAACTTACTGTTCAATTGATCTAAGGGCTTAAGTTTGATCATGCATTTCATTTGAAATGTCACAAGTGCATATTATCTCAATTCATAGGTCAAATCTTGTATTTGACTTGTTTTAAGATGTTTGAGCATTCATATAGCCTCAATATATGATTTTAAAAGTGTTTGAAATCTTAATTATCATTAGGAACTTGTTTGGAATTGTTTGGAGTCAATTTTACAACATATTTTATGTTTTCTAGACATATAACGACGGACTGATCATCCATCAATGGCACCATGCTTGAGTGCCGTTGTACCCTATCTCCAGAAGGCATCAACGACGGGTTGTTTTTAGCTCAACAGCGCCGTTGAGCTTCCCAAAGGGTGCCGTTATATAGTCAAACCCCAATGACTAGTTTTCCCCTTTTGGGTTTTATTCCTTTTGTCTTCTTTCTAACGTCTTTAAACCCCTCCTAAACCCTCCTTGGGCCTCTAGACACTATATATACTCCTTAGAAATGAATTTTGATCCTATAGACACTCCAAAAATAGATCAAACTCTCTGAATCTCTCAAAAGCATCAAGCTGTACATTTTCTCTACACTTATCTTTTAATCGATCTGTTCATGCAAATTTGTGTTTCTGAGTGTGTGATATTGTGTTTGATATCTTTCTTAAGTGTTCAAGAGTTTATTTGATTCATCTGTTACATTTTAGAAGTGTTATTTCAACAGATTAAAGCTAGAACTCATTCATATATCAAAATTGTCTCTATTGAGACTGTTCTAGCTTGAATCTCAATTTTAGGTGCCCAAATCTGTTTCTAAAATCATGTTATTGGAATTTTCAGATTGCCTAAGGTCTCTAGTTTGTGACTGAACCTTGTTTTGAATTTTTGAGACCTGTTTAAGCTATTATTGAGCTAGACCTCTCATATGCTTCAAGATAGCTTATGTTTTCACTGATTCAAGTTTGAATCCGATTTTAACCTGCTTAATCTATTTTTTTGTGTTTGGTATTATTTTTTTATGATTGTTTAAGTTCTTAGGAGTCAGATTATACTTAGTTTCGAATTTTTGGTTAAATATTTCATCTTTTGTGTGCATTAGTTTACTTAGACAAAAAAACTGTCCAATTTTTGATGTTCTTCTTTTGATCACGATTTTTATCATATAAATCAGTTCTGAGTGCATAACTTTGTTGTGGCTAGTTCACATAAGATAATAGGAGTGCTCTAGTATTTTTAGTTTGATTTTTTAAGCACTTATATTTGTCATTTGAGCTGAATATTCATAAAGTGCTTAAACTGTCCAGATTTTGTGATTAGCCTATATTGATCATATTGCTTGAACATATGCACGTTTTTATGTTTG
>JAOXYD010042234.1:0-13675 GCA_028565735.1 Pinacopodium congolense | reverse complement strand
ATATGTGTCTTAGCTGCAATCTCCAACTTACAGAACTAAAAAATACAATCAGAAACTCGAAATCTAAGTGTTTGAAGTTTAGGCTCTCAAAGAAAAAAAAGAATAGAGAAGCTAGAGCTTCTCTCACTACGATGATCTGAAATCTCTTGATTCCCTCCGTGTTATTTGTTATTTTTGAATGTATGCAGACTCTGGAAGACTCCCCTCACATGCCAGAAGACAAGGGAATTAATGAATATCACGCCAAGGTTGAAATCTGCAAGATATGAAGCTGAAATTGTTTACTTGGAGTATAATGGCACCCTGCCTCCCTACAACAACACCCTCTCAAGGTGCCGTTATAGCCCGACTCCTGGACAGTATAACGGCTCATGGATCATTAGCAATGGCACCCTCTTATGGTGCCATTAATGGATAGAACCAAGAGGTTTTCTCCAAGTTTTTGCTCCAATCTTCCTCATTAAAATCCATTCTGCAAATCAAACAATATAAGGCATCAATTAAACAATTAAACACTAAATTAAGGGTCATAATTCAACAAATTAACCATGAAAATCATATCAATTTGACCCCTATCAGGGGTAAACGCCTGTGAAAAGATCGCTTAGACTTCAAAAAAAGTTTAATATCTGAATTCTTTATTCAATTCTCACAAATATTCCCTAAATGAAATCTTAAATTATTGGGTACTCTGGTTCCCTTCAAATGATGATGCAAAAGGTAAGACATTTCTTCTTCAAGAATGCAATGTTTAACTATCATATCCACGTAAATCATGTAAAGTAAAGGGTTATCCCACATATAGTATTTTACCTTTGATAAGAATTTCTTCTTCAGGGAATAATAAAATTTAGGAGGAATGATATTACTTGCAAGGTAGTTAATATAATCGATAAACTATGAAGTGGCTACATAGCTACAAGTCCTAAACCTAAACCCCATTATAACCCTAAATTGAAGTCCTTTTGATCCATAGTAGCATGTAATCTACATAGAAGAGAATTGGTGCATTTACAAGCCTATAGTAATGTAGTCTCTTAGTGGGAGCTTGGAGTGAAAAACTAAACCTTAAACACTTGAGTGAAATGAGTGGACCCCATGAGGAAAATTTATCTTGGTTTTATTCCTACCTTTGATTAATAGTGTCTATATTTTACTTTGGTTATGTGCACTGATGAAAATCAATCATGATATGTGTGGTAGTTTGATGCTTTAGTTTGCCAAAGTTTGAAAGATTGCATGCACTTGAATTTCTTTGAAAACAAATTAATAGAATATTTTGGTTGTGTTTGAATTACTTGTGGATAAGCAATAGTTCAAGTGTAGGAGAATTTATAGGGATGTATTTTTTTGTGCTTTGTTATATTATTTCACTTGTATTTGTCCCTTATTTTAATGAAAAAAAAATACTCTAATCGTATTTAATTTGTGTTGAATGGCATATCGAATGTGTTGATATTTGTTTTTGTTGAAGTAGAGAGGTTTTGAGGAAATTTTAGTAGGCTAAATAAAAGTTGTTGAAGTTACTGGTACTGGATTGAAGTCTTACTACTAATAAGTTAAAGAACTATTGAAAAATGGAGCTACTACTAAATTGTAGCATCAACAGGACATTAGGAGGACCAAACCCATGACATCGGTTGACCGAACCATTGACACTGGTCGACTGAATGACCAATAACAGACACCATTCAAAGCGTGAACTTTTAAGGACATAATAGACATTTAATCAAATAGAGTATAAAAGTGATAATGAAATGAAGAAAAAAAGAGAGAGGAGGACAACAATTTCCGGAGAAAGCTTTCTTCTTCTTATTTTGGTTACTCTCATTTTAATGCCTTGGGTTGAATTTTGAGTTTTCTCCGATTAACAGTAAAGTAGTTAAGTGTTTAGAGTTTGTTTTAATTACATTTATAGCTGTTGAGCTGGATTCCAGTGCATTTTTGTTCTTATATGTTTATTATGCTTATAGCTTAGGTGTTTAATGGATTGTGAAAATGAATATCATGGATAATGTAATGGTTTTTACAAATATATCGTTAGATCATGTTAGTCTCTTTATCTAACATTTATTATTCTTGTTTATTCTTTATTTATTGTTATTTTATATTTGAATTTTTTAATGTTAGTTTGTGTGTTGATTTAAGTGTTTGTTTTATTTTATTCTTAATACTTTTATTTGGTTTAGGCTTAGTAGTTGATAATGATGCATGTTTTATAGGTTATTGATCATTTAATTTCATATTTGGCTCTTACTTAATGTGCTAGATTTTTATATTAGTGTTGGGTTTAAGTGTATTTAATTTGAATCAAGTAATTGTTAGCATATGTGTGCTTGAATTTGCATTAGATTAAGTGTTGGACATTGGTTTTCATCACTAGTTTGAATTTTCTATGTTTAGTTTTATTTAATGAAGTATGAATTATGCCTGTTTAATCTTTGTTTTAGTTTATTTAAATATATGTGGCTAAATCCCTAAGGGATTGAAGGTATAGAAGGGATGATAGGGTAATAATTTTTGGAAATGTGAGTGAGTTTGAATTGATTTAGTGTTTTCAGGCTAGTTTGGTTTGGAAATTTGGTTAAATGACATGAATTAGATGTTATCACTAGGCTTTAACCTTTTAATGCTAGGATTGAGCAAAGGATACATAATTATCTATAGTGATTTCCAAAAATTAGCAATAGGCTAGTTGGTTTTGTTATGATACTTAACTAACTAGTATAGGGCCCCATACCTTTTGTCCTTATGCATTACTGGCCTAAGTTAGTCATTCCTTAGTACCTAATGTTTCTTTACTATTAAATCTAAAGAGCTTGTTCTAGGTTATAGGGAAGATAGAGAAATTTCTAGAGCTTGCTAGATTTACCTAAGTTAAAGGAACTGAGGGTTTGAGATGTTTTTCAAAGCTATAGACTAGCACCTTGTCTACAACACCTTTTATCCAAATTCAGTGATCAATAGTTATCCTAGAATCCCAATGATGCCTTCAATCCATTTCATTATTATTGATAGTAATCCTTTCTATGCTTTACTGTGTTTTCATCTTTTGACCGCCTTATTTGCGTCTTAGTTTGGTTTAGCTTTCATCTTCTTCAGGGGTTCTTGTGTTTTTTTTTCTTTGAAACATTTGGAATAGTAGTATCATTATAGCTCCTTGTGGTTCGACGTTAGCTTGCCATCTACTACATTGTGAGGTCTAGTTAGCTATTATTATTTGGTAGTTTGTGACAAAATTCACTGATTTTATTTTTCCTCACCCTTCTCCAATTCTTCATCCTTCTGCCTCTCCTCAGCTCCCTTAAGTTGTTTATCATAGTTTGCGATGAATTCACTAACTCTATTTTTTCTCACCCTTCTCGACTTCTTCATCCCTTTGCCTCTACTCAACTCCCTTCGGTTGTTTATCATTTTTCAATAAGATTGCCTTTTCATACTTAGGTTAGGCCCTATAACGCTAAGTAATGAACTCAAAGCCTATCCTTTAACAAGTTTAGAATCTGGTTTATTTGGTTCTCAAGATCTTTTATAGAGGCTCCCTAATTTTACATTCGAATCATTGTGTTGGATATATACTTTTTGAGTAACTATTCAACGTTAGATTTCTCTGCTAGCATGGAACTGGAATCCTTGAAACCTAGAAGTATCGCTCTCTAAATAATGGATGGTAGTGCATTTTGATTTTTTCTCTAAGAGAAGTTTGGGTGATTCCTCCACCTCAAATTATAGGTGTTAGAATATAAATTCCCTCTTTGCTTGCTATAATTGGCTTCTTCTTACTATTATGCAAAAGAATTCCCATTTTAACACTCTCTAGAAAGATGAGAGTCTCTAACACAATGCTCGCATATGGGATAATTCCTAAAAAATAAGCTTAGACCTCTCTTCACATTGTGCATCAACTATTAAACTTCTTCGTTAAACCTCCATCTGAGCTGATAAGGCCATTGAATTGTCCACAATATAAGCATTTTAAGCCTTTTAGAGTGCCTTTTTATATGGCACTAGAAGGTATTGGTGGCCATCTCATCAATCAACCTATAGGCCCCCTTTGGTGTCTTCTCATCAAGTTACCTCCTGCTATGTCTATAGTGCTTATAGTCGATGTGTTTTCTTACTTCCATGTAGAGAACCCATGACTATAACTCCATGCCAATATGTCTTTAAATCGCTCTCACACCTTATATAAATTCTCATTCTCATAATTAATGAAATTTGTGATTTCTATCTTCATCTTTGTAACCTTAGCAGGTAGGAAAAACTTGGCTTGAAATAACTTTATCAAATTATCCCACGATGTGATTTACCTAGTTATAATGCTTTAAAACGTGATCTTGCCTTGTTTCTTAGAGAAAATGGGATCAAATCCGATTATATTGCATCCTCTTATATGCCATTTTGTTTAATAGGTCACTAATTTATACAAAAGTCTCCAAATGGGTGTTCAAGTCCTCTAAAGATAGTCCTCCAAAATGAGATGCCTTAATTGTAGATATAATGTCATAGGGAATCTGAAAATCTGCTGCTATGACACTAGACCTAACAATGCTTAGAATGAGTCGATTATTGTTCCCTATAGTTAGGTCCATCATGGTTAAGTCCCTGCTATCTTTAGGATAGTATATAATCTCTTCCTGATGATGCTCTATATTTGCAAAATTTGTCTTACCCTCACACTTCTCTTGTCTAACCTCTTATTCACCTTGTTACCTTGAGCCAATCTAGCTTCCTTGCTTAACTTGTATGTAATTTTCTTTTGACCATGAGTTTGCATAAATAATATAAAACAATCTAAAATAAAAAAATAAAAGCACTAAAAATAGGAAATAAAACATGTAAAAAGAAAATCAATAAAATGACCAACTAAAATAGGCAAATAGACAAACCAAATAATAATAAATATAAAAAATTAACAACGTCTAAACTCCCATAAATAGGATCCCTCGTAATGGCATAAAAAACTTGTTTCGATCTAAAATTAAATGAAATAAATCTAATTTAGTTGCAGACTAACCTAAAGGCAAGCATACCTTGTCAACAAGTAGTATAAAATTGTAAGAAATCGAGTATTGTAAACAAAGGAACACAGTGTAAAAAATATCAAATTAAAGGATGCACAATTACTAAAATAACTAAGATTTGATTGGTTTGAAAAAGAATTAAATCACGTGACTAAAGAAATATGTAATATGTTAACTATAAGTGAAATACGATCAAACTTTACCAAAAGACAAAAACTAGTTAACGCTTCGGATTCAAAGGGTTAATCCATTAAAATTACTAGCAGTGGAATGATTTAGGATTTACTTAAAAAAAACTTGACTAAAGCTCATAGAAATGTCTTTTCTATTTCAAAATCAAATCACCTATTTGATTTATGAATAACTTCGAATAAAAGGCATTAATGATAAGAAGCATAGAATCAAATTCATTAATCCTAGATATGCTCACACAAGATCCTAAAGCTGATTTACTTTTAAGTTCATATGTGTTACCCAATTCATTTTCTAAAAATCAAACACCAATGGTTATGGAACTCAATTACCCAAGGCTCTAATCTAGGTGATCAAGCTAAACTAGGAAAAAGTAAGTAATCCATTAGGCAAAAATCAACCAAGACCAATCTGTTCATATCCCAACACCATCCGAACCTTTTTTGAAAACAATCAACTCATACAAATTACTCAATAAAAAACAAGGTAAGGTTATAACAAAGGTTTCTATTGAATGAATCAACAAGATGGAGTCGATATAATTTTTAAAACAAAAGGTACAAATAACAAACAAGAAGATGGACACTCCCTGAAGATTTTTTCAAAAAATCATCACTCGAAAGCTTCCAAGAGCATATATTAAATTAAAGAATAAACTTAGATAAGAACGGAGACAAAATCCTAGTTATGGTGATGTCTAAGAGGAATATGCCTTAAATGCTGTCCAAAAGTGACAAAAAAGGAGCATTACTCCTACAAGTGGCTGTTAGTGTTTAAGAATAATTAGGGTTCTATTTGGTCAAGTTTTCCCCTAATAATCACAAAAATTGTGTTGTTTCATTAACTTCATTTAAGTCTAAAAAATTTATAACTTCTGCCCCTCTACCCATTTTATGCTCTAACTCCTTCTATACATCTCCAATGGCTATGAAATTTGGTAAGTAGCCTCTTCTCATGATGTTCTTGCACTCTATAAAATTTAAAATTATCCGTAAAAGTTCAAGTAATGCATCACCAAAATCTTTAAAAGTGCACCTCATATATAAAATTTTGAAATGATCTCTTACTTTTCTCTTGATGCATCATTCATGGCTTATCATATGGCATTAAAATTTGGTGTGGAACTTTGTAAGATGATGATCTAAGTCCTTAGATTAATTCCACACCTCTTATAGTTCTAGAAACATCAAAATGCTTATGAAATTTCTTCCATTTTTGTCTTGGAGCTCTTTTTTTTTTCAATCCAATTAAGTTCAAATTGCTTTGAATTTTTAGTGTAATAAAAAAACACACAAATAGGATAATTTTATATATATTTAAGAGTGAAAACACATTATAGCATGGCAAATAAACCAGTATAAACCACTGTTAGCATATAACCATCAAAAGCATAGTGAAAGTTATACTCGACTAATCTCTCTGTTACTTTATTGATGAAAGGTATTGGGAAATGTTCCTTATAGGTGTCATCCTTTAATTTTATATAGTCAATACACGCATGCTAACCAATAACTTTTCTTGTGAAAATTAGCTCATTTTTTTCATTTAAATTGAAAATAATGTTTCCTTTCTTAGGTGCCACTTTAATTGGGCTAAAAAATGTCAAATCAGAGATAGTGAAAATTATACCAGCATCTAGAAGTTTCACTACTTTATTTTTAACCATTTATTTCATATTTAGGTTTAACCTATACCGTGGTATACTAAGTGGTTATTTCCTTCTTCAATAAAAATTTTATGTGTACAAATTGAAGGACTTAGTTCATTAATATCTGTTACATTCCAATTGATGGCTCTTATATGATTTAGTAATACTGTCAAGAATTTTTCCTCCATAATATCATTAAAGATGATGAAATAATAATAGGTAAATGTGATTGGGGGCTAAAAAAGGTGTAATTCAAATTTAAGGAAGAGCCTTGACTTCTATATTTGGTGGCTCTTCTAAAGGTGGCTTGGGAAGGGGTTTAATTGGCCTATCAAGAAAATCATAATTCTTGGATAAAATCCAACTAAACGACACCTTTCTAGCCTTTAGTGCACCTAGAAACTCTTATCTCTTTCTCAACTTTC
Organism: Pinacopodium congolense; assembly: GCA_028565735.1. Lineage (NCBI taxonomy): Eukaryota > Viridiplantae > Streptophyta > Magnoliopsida > Malpighiales > Erythroxylaceae > Pinacopodium > Pinacopodium congolense. The sequence goes on along the minus strand of JAOXYD010042234.1, from coordinate 6,386 downwards.
TCTAATGTCTATGAATGGGTCAACGCCTTTTGCAATGGATTTAAACATATAATCATTGGAGTGTAAGTCTAGAAAAGATTGACTATAATAAAGTTACAACAATCAAAATCAAAAGGATGCTGCATGGTGTTAAACATATCAAACTCAATCTCTTCATCCTAGAGTCCTGGAATCAGGTTACCACAATATACATCAATTAGTGCCCTACTTATAGCCATGAATGATCTCTATACAATAATAGGCATCTTTCGGTCCTTTTTCATATATAACATCAAGAAATAAATGGGACTCTTATGGACCTTGAACACGACATCCTCAATAATCCCTCTATGATAGATAATAGAATGATTAACCAATTGTAATGAAATTGTATTGGGTTTAGGTTTTTCTAAACCTAACTTCCTAAGGACAAACTTGGGCATAAAATTAATACTTACTTCTAAATCTATCAATGCTCTATCTATTTGCAAGTTACTTATTATATGGTAATGGTAAAGCTACCAGGATCCTTAAACCTAGGAGGTAACTTCTTAAGTAAGATAGTAAAACAACTTTCATTGAGCTTGGCAGTCTCATATTTTTCTTACTTATTCTTCCTAGAAAAAATGTCTTAAAAAAATTTTCATAACAAGGCATTTGTACAATGGCGTCATCAAATAGAATATTTATATATAATTTCTTATAAATTAAAAAAATTCCCAAATTTCTTGCCTAAGTTTGCATTCTTTAATCTTTATGGGATTTTAGGCTTGTAGGGTTGGACAATGGGGTCAGTAAAAAGCCTATGTGGTCTCTCCTTCTCATCACTTTCTATTTTCTCTTCTATCTCTTCCTTTTGTTTTCTTACTTCCACCACTTTCTCTTAAGTCTTCTCTTCTACTTCCTTCTTCTTCTTTACTCCTTCACTCACTACTTCCATTTTACTTCTCAAGGTAATGGTATTGACATGTTCTTTAGGATCGGCCTTAATAGTGATAGGTAACTTACCAAGTAATCGCTCTTGTAAGATCTACATAATATAACCAACTTATGTCCCTAAATTATTAATAAAAGCCTTATGATTATTCAATTTAGACTCATTGCTTTTAATATATTTAAACACTATATCCTTAACTTCTCTTATAGAGGTGGATTATCTCTAAAGCCAGATGGTGGGACTCTTTGAACATTGGCTAGTGGGTCATAAGTGTTTTGATTGTCTCTCCAAGAAAATTTTGGATGATTTCTCTAACTATGATTGTAAGTGTTTGAGGAAGGGTCTCCTTTTGCCTATTAAAGTTGACTTATTAGGCTTCTTCATGTTCTTTAGCAAAAGGGACTGCCTACTTGACAATATAAGGTTGAATAAGAAGAACTACCACAATGCTCACACTCTAGGAAATTCGTAAAAGAACTACTATAGGCTCCTCTCACCAAATTATCTAACTTCTTATTTAGGACATCCACTTGAGACTTTTTCATTTTCCTATTGATAGTTCACTTAAGCTCTAGATAAATTCAAATTTCTCATGTTTATGTCGTCGAGTATGCATGTAAAATTAGAAAAGCAAATAAATAAGGCATACTCCTAACAAAGAAAAACAAATAATAAGAAACTTATGGCAATTCAAACAAGAACAACAATAGAAAATTTAAACAATATAAACAAGCTCTATAGTAATTAACACCAATTTCTTCCTAGTATTCAAATTATGCTAGCTCTACGACAACTGCACCAAAAACTTTTTTTTTTGGATTGTTTGCTCTAAATTATGACAATTATTTATCAAATTTAAGCACACAATCTCTTTAAGCAATTCCGTCAACAAATAACAAATTAGACTATTTTATATTCTAATTATCGTTCCGGTGAGGAGTTAAATTGCAAATATAAGGTCACTCAGATTACAGCTATCTAAAGAGTCAAAATTTATTGAATTAACAAACTAAAACTAGCAATCTAACTTAAAGTTTTAAATTTATGCAATAATAATAACAATGTGCTTAAGGATTGCCTAAATAAATTGATTTAGCTAAGGATTAGGCTTTCAATCATCTAAACGACTTAAGTTATGAGGCTTAACATAGGGTATCTTCTCTAATTCAAGACAATGCTACAGTTAAGACCATGCCTTTTGTCTAATTATCCTAAATTGAATCTTAGACATTCATAAATTTTATGTAATAGGTTAAAAGTTTAAGAAGTTCAACATACAAATTCTTTTTTTCAAGATTAAAACCCTCCTGTTTAGTAATACATTGATTTAATCCATGTTGTTTGATGAATTTTACAATAATCTAGGTAGATTTCTCAAATCCTAAGATTATTTCTTAACTCTATTCTAAGTGATCAAATTACAATAAGCTTTAGGCACTTCAATCAAATAAATATCAGCACACAGGCATACAAATCATTTACTACTTAAGCAACGCTTGAGTCAGTGACTAAACAGCTCGTTCAACCCTTCGTGATTTTCTCTATAAAAGAGACTTTAATGTAGGTTTAAAGGACTTAAATTATGGGTTGTGGTTTTACATTCTTCATATTTTTCTTCAATTCCTTCTCTTTTTGAAATTAATATGGAAATTAAACAATTCCAATCATAAATTAAACATTAAAAAAAATAAGGATAATTTTACATCAAATAACCATGGAAAGTACTATAAAATGAACACCTAGTATTATGATGTCACATATTTAGGGACATTTTATTTTGAATTGGGAATAGGATGCATAATGTTTATTGAAAATTAATATATATATATATATATATGATAAGGTCAGCATAAATTTTCACTTTGTTGGCTTCGTATAGAGAAAAAGGTTGAAGTTCATGAGTGGCACTGCCAACTATTTAAGAGGATGATATATCCCAGTAACTGGAGGTGTTATATATCAAAATGTATATCTTCACATTAGAAAGATAAATGAAATCTTAAGTAACCTTAAATCGTTAATTTACTTGAGTAACTAAGTTAAATTCATGATAAGGTGCTTGCCCTTGCATCAAAAGACAACATGAATCCAAAATATTTCTCCAAAGTGTAATTTACATTGTGTTTTATATGTTTTAAAACATCCTTGACCAATCATATATGATGATTTATGTAAAACTACTTAGAAACTTGATTTGTGCATAAGGGTTTCCCTTTACTAATAATGTGACTGTGTGTGACAATATTGATTTTTTAATGAAGCAATTGTGATAGGTGAGCTAAAACAAAAGCGTTGATTGATATCTATTTTGGTACAATTAATTTTAACTCTTATTTTGATTAGTTGGTTAATTCATTGCTTGAGGACAAGAAACAACTGAAGTGTGTGGGTATTTGATATCTACAAAATTACACATCCTTTAGGCATGATTTCATTATGATTATGATGAGATTAAAGAGGAAATTCATGTTATTTTTATGCATATTTAGTCAAATCTTTAGAATATATGTTACTTATATGATTTCAATATTTGATCATATTTTTATAGGACTTTAGAGAATAATTGCATGCATTGTGGACTAAGAATAGATGTGAAAGCGATTTGGGAAGCAAGAGCATCGACCTAAGATGCTCCACATCAAAGTTTTTGTATAAAAGGATGAGAGGATGAGCAGACAAGAAGTTATAGAAAAAATATTGAGAGGAGTGCAAAACTACTTGAGTTTTTAACTAAACACAACCATAGTAAGAGGCATGTTTATTACTCAAGTAGGCTCCATTATAGGGAAGAATATGTTATGTTTTAATATGTGATTTCATATAGATTCATCTTTAATTTTTTAATATAAAAGTGCTCAAATTGTGTTTTTATGTGTCAATTGACAAGTTTGATTTGTTAAGAAAAGTTCTAGGTCAAAACAACAATTTTGATCAAAATTAGAGCAAAAATGGAGCAAGGATCTGTCATTACATAGCATTGGCAACTATTGTTTTAACTGATCAATAGCACCATTGAAGGAGCATCAGATTTCTGTAAAAGATCAAAACCCAGGTCCTTCAATGGTGGTTCAGTAGATAGTTATTGAAGGAATCTAACCTACCATTGAAGGTTCTACAAGTGAGAAAAAATAGGGATAAAGAGTTCTTTTTCCATCCTAGGATATAGCCTGATTGGAAAAGGTATAAAAGCTATAGAATAAAGGAAGAGAAGTCATCTTGTTTCTAGTAGCCACCACATTCCTTAGGCTTTTACTTTTTTTTCCTAGAAATCTCTCCATGTTCTTCAGGTTTTAATTGGGTTTTTCTACTATTTTGGAATTCAATATGTTTTTTAGTTGTTTTAGGTAGTATCACTTTTCTTTTAGAGTTGATAGATGTTTTATTCTTGTATTGTTGTATCTATATCTTGCCTTATGTTTAGATTTGATATTTAAGGAATTTATAGCTTGAACCTTATGAAAAGTGTGTGGATGCTTGATTATAATTCAATAGATGATTGTCTCTTCAATTCCTAGTGACAATTTTAGTATTTCAAGCCTAATTAATTGTTGTTCTTGGTATATCTTTATTGATTTCTGGCTATGTGATGGTTTATCTTGTGGGATTTCGTTTATTCTTGATGCTTTTGGTTAGTTTGTGATTGTTAGTTGAGAATTATGCATTTTCTAAGGGTTTAAATAATTTAATTTAAATTTTTTTTTCATAATTTGTGTTTTGGAATTTCTATTTTGATGCAACTAGTTTTAATGGATTAAGTGGTATTTAGTTGATTGCTATCATAAAAATCTTGAGTTTTCATTAGAGTTAGTGTTGAATCTCAATTTTAATAACTTATTTCTTATTTTCTAGCAGGGGTATTTTGGATGGGCAATCAATTATGAGAATATGATTTGGTTTTATACAATTTTTTTCTTTAAAACTTAGGTTAGGTTGGAACTTAATTTAATGATAAGGATTAGATATTATTTCTATGCTTGATATCCTTTTTTCATAATTCCTAATTCGAATGCTGGGTTTGAGCATGCAATATCTAATAGTCATTCGCAATTTTTGAAAATAGCAACACACTAGTTGGATTTGTAGGCAAATGTAATCACTTAATATAAGATTACAATCTTTTAGGTTACACTTTCCAAAATTGCGAGTTAGTAACCTAAGTTAGTCATTCCTTATTGCCTAATGCTTATTTGTTATTAAACTTAAAAAGCTTGTTTGAGATTATAGCAATGTTAGGGATAGTTCTAGATCTTTTTACATTTACTTAATCTAAAGGAATTGAGGATTTGATAGCTTGTTCAAATCTATCTCACACTTTCGTTAAAGCACCATTTATTTAGATTTGGGGATCAATAATTATCCCAAAATTATAATAATACCTTCTAACCATTTCTTTGATATTATTATCAGTCTTGTCCCATTTTGCAATGTGTTTAGCTCTTTAGTTATGTAAGCTAAATTTTAGTTTATTTAGTTTCTTCAGTTCAAGGTTTTTTTTTGCTTTTTATATATAACATTTGAAATAAAAATAGCATTCTAGCTTCTTATGGTTTAACCGTAACTTGCCATACTACATAGTCAAGTCTACTTAATAATTTATTATTTGGTATTTTGCAACAAGTTATCACTCCATCACTTTTTTAACCTATTTTTTAAAGTTTTCTTGAAACTTCTTAGCTCTTAACACCTCTAAGTAGCCATTAAAAGGAGAAGATCGATCTTAAGCCATCGTATTATGGTTTTACAAAGATTAAAGGAGAAGATATATCAAGACACATTAAAGTGAGGATAAGATTGGATTTCACTATAAGCATCATCTAGGAGTTAAAGCATTCAAGATTTAACATCACGAGGCTTTCTAATTCCTTTATTCTTTTGATTGTTATTGTAATTCTTGTAATTTTTTAGGAACTAATTGTCTCATGAGATTTGGATTGTTATGAAACATAAGATGTGGTATATATTATTTTCTTTTACTTAATATGGAATTTTATATTTTATTTCAATTGCCCATGGATTTATTTGAGTTTGGTTTTTTGAATGTTTGTGATTGTGCAAAATTCAATTCCAAGTTTATGATTTCAAATTTTTTTATGGAAAAAAATATTTGAATAGATCAACCATAGGTGATGCATCTTCCATGTAGTCCTTGATGATGGATTATAGACCTAATCGAATCAATAGGTTCCATAGAGTTATTAACAAATTCAATTGATGAACTGAGATAGTATGACCAACCTTTTAATAATTAAAATTGAGTAAGAATTTCATGACTTGACTGTTGCATTGGTTAGGTGACTTTAAGATTGACGGTTGTTTGAAATGATTTTTATTTTTAAACCAACGTACTTTTTAGGCAAGTGCACGTATCACAAAAGTAATAAAGCGGAGTAAAATTAAAACTCTGAGTGTCGATCCCATAGGGAATTGATTACTTAACTACTAGGTTGATTGGATTACAATTATTTAGGAA
>JAOXYD010042213.1:0-13676 GCA_028565735.1 Pinacopodium congolense | reverse complement strand
ATTTAGGCTAGCCATCCTTGACTTTTTATTTTTATTTTTTTGTTTTAGTGGGTAGGGTAGGCATCGCCCACCCACCATTCTTTACAATTCTTTCACTTGAAGATTTGATTGATAATCAACCATATCTTTACACCATTTTTTCTACCTTGCTGCTTCATGTTTTTTACATCTTCATCAAGCTGTACGAGGATCGACACCATATAAACTTGTCAACATTGATTGCTTTTGTCATAAAATTTGCCAAATTTTCTATCGTATGAATCTTTTGTATATCCACTATTCCTTCTTCCACTTTCTCCCTTACAAAATGATACTGAACTCGAATATGTTTTGTCTTGGACTGAAATGCTGGATTCCTTGTGAGATGCAAAGTACTTTGGTTGTCACAAAATAGAATAATATTTTCTTATTTATATCCGAGTTCCTCTAACATCATCTTTAACCACACTACTTCTTTACTAGCTTGTGTAGCTGCTACATATTCTGCTTCGATTGTTGACGCAGCTACAACTGACTGCAGTTTTAAAACCTAGCGGAGATTACCAAAGACACAAAGATGGCCGGATTCTGTTTTTGTGATAGCTGATAAGTTTTCAAAGATACTGCATTTTCTACCTTGTAAAAAGATGGTGGAGGCTACTTCAATTACTAACCTATTCTTTAGAGAACTTGTGAGACTCTATGAGATGCCAAAGTCTATTACTTCTAATCATGACATTAAGTTCTTTAATCATTTTTGGAGAATTTTGTAAGGTATGTTTGATTCTTCTTTTAAGTATATTAACATTGCTCACTTGTGAACTGATGGATAAATAAAAGTAGTTAAAAAAACATTAGGAAATTTAGGGCTTGTTTGGTTTTACTGCCAGTTGTGATTTTTTGTTTTTGTTTTAGTAAATACAGAAACCAATGTCCACAGTGTGTTTGTTTGCAACCATTGTGTGTTTTTGTTGCTAAATCTGAAAAGATAAACATTACAAAGATAAAACAACAATTCGTTTCACGCATACCCCCAGCCATAGCCACAACATCCAGACCCGCCGTAGCACCCAGTCCGCCGCAGACTCCCCACTAAATAGGTCGTGCTTCGACATGTGCTAAGAGAGCCTGACCCAGCTCCCCCACGCCACCATCGTCTGCCGATCCCAGCAGACACACCAGACGCTCCAAATTTGACGGCAAACTCAGACCCGCCTCCCCCAGCCTTCGGCTTCATCCGCACCCCCTACACCCACCTGCAGTACCAGATCCTAACCTTGACCAACGAGACCCACCAACGGCTGCATCGGCTGCCTTCGAACCCATGAGACATACCAATCGCACTAGTGACAAACTTAGACCTGTCACACCCAACAGAGCTGAACCCAAGCACAGACGAACCCTTCAGCCTTCGACCAGACGTGCCACCAACGACCAATAGTCTCCAAGTGTCTCCGACTCCGAAAGGGCCAACAACTAGTGCAGTTCCTACAGTTCTCAATTAGGTATTGCCATCTGTCCTTTGTGTTGGCTAGAACAGTTCCTACTGCATGATTATTGGGTATGTATATTGGTAGATGGTGATTGAATTGAACTAAAGTTTATGTATTGGCATAGGTCTGGGTATTATCGTGCCTCGGTATGAATTTAGGTAGACACTGGTTGAGTGAAGTTTGTGTGTCAGAATTGATAAAGCAGAAGTGGATGATGTGGATGTGTCTGTTTATATGATGTGTTTGTTGGAAACGTGCATGACAGAATGGACCAAAAACCACCCAGAAGTATTCTGTGTTGTATGCAGAATTGCTAATGTATGCTTTTGCCTCCAATGATCATATTTTGTGCGTTAGAATTGCTAATGAAAATATCGTGTACTTAGAATTTGTCTGTGTTTGTTGTGTTATTGTAACTTACATGCGGGGATCTATTATTGCTAGACGACATATGCTTTGAGTTCGTTGTATGGAATGGAATACAAAGTAATGTGTATATTTTTTATTAATTACTTGCATATATTTTGTAGTCATGACCGATAATAGCAATGTCAATACGTCTAATGATTATGTTGAGATAAGTGACAAGAATGGAGTGTGGACTGATCAAATAGAGATGTACTTGATCGAACTTATGATCGAGGAAGTCAAAAAAAGGTAACAGAACGACTACAACATTTTTCAGAAGTGGTTGGAAAAATATCAAGATGGGTTTGAAAATGAAATTTGATAAGGATTATACTAACACACAGCTGAAGAATAAGTACAATGGTCTTAGGATCAGTATGAAAAATTTCAAGATTCTCATTAAAGAAACAGGTATTGGATACAACTCCATTACCAGTGAAGTGACTACAAAAGATGAATGTTGGGATAATCTCTCTAAGGTATACGCATGTAATTCATTAGACTTTAATTGGCACATTGTATTGATGCTATTGACAAATTCTTTTGTTGCAGGTGCACAAAATGGCTCACAGGTTCAAGAGAAAGAGCTATAAGGAATTTCAAGACCTATGTCTCATATTTGGGGATACAACTACAATAGGGATGCACGCGCATTTATCAACCACAACGCCCTTCTTTAGTGACGATACAACACTTGGACTTGACAAAGAGGAGGAGAAGTCATCAAATAAGGTGGAGGTTGAAGTTGTAGGTTCAAGTTCGAGGAAAAGGAAATCACCGATGAAGAAGAAGGGTAAAAAGAAGAGAACATTAATGCTTGAAGATTTTATGAGGTCAATAACAGAAAATTCGAAGAAGAAGCTGGAACTATATGAGAAGAAGATGGCCTGTTCAAATTCTTCTATTGGGGATAGTGGTAGAGGTAGAGAACGGGAGCGAGAGAGAGAGAGTGTGTGTGATGACAGCATGCAAGTCTTGGATGTATTGGATGGATTGCCAGTGGAGGAAGAACAATATACCAAAGCTGTGAAGTATTTTCATAAGAATCCAGTGATGCAGAATGTCTTTATGAGAATGTCAGAATATAGGAAGTTGGTGTTCATTAAGTTTCTGTAGATGTTGAATGTGTCTACTCGTGTACTTGGAATTGGTTTACTTCTGGCTTATGTTTGACTTATTTTTACTATAGAACATATTGGGATATATATGTATCCATGGTTTGGTTGTTGGCTTTCACAAACATCAGTGGTTTGTTATATCGACATGTGAAGGAACTTTACTTGTTTTAAGCAATGCTTTGGATTGTTGTGTGGAATGCCTACTTGGCATTTGTTTGATTTCAGATGTTTGCCTGCATGTTGTGTATCATAAATGAATCAATTTCAATGAAGTTATGGTACAACTGATTAATCATATCATGCTTTGATATTGTAGATAAATGGCATCGGATACAGATTCTAGTCTTAATTCCAAAGAGGAAATGGTTGGTGTTGACATTGTCAATTATATAGCAACAGAATCATATCGTTTAGGAAAGCAACCATGTTGAACTTCAACACTTACTGGACATGATTGGGTGCTGGAGCTCTTAAATGGTAACCCTATCAGAATTTATGAGAATTTACAAATGTCTAAGTTTATTTTCATGGAACTATGTACAGAGCTGAAAAATAATGGCGGCCTCCAGCCAACAAAGAATGTGACTGTAGAAGAACAAGTAGCAATGTTTCTCATGACGATCTGTCATAGTCACACATTAAGATTTAATGCCGAACGTTTCGAACATTCTACTTGGACAACTTCACACCATTTTCAACACGTCTTATATGCAGTAAACAGGGTGGCAGGGAAATTCATTATTCCACCAGCATTTGACATAATACCTCCAGAGATTGCAAATGATCCCAAATATTTGCCTTATTTCAAGGTATATCGGTACTTGTCCTTGTCATTACAACTTGTTCATCACAGTAAATTGACATCATATACGATTGCTTCTATTATGAGGGATTGTGTCGGAGCCATAAATGGGACGCATATCTATGCCAGTGTTCTCCCAGAACAATAAATACCATATAGGGGCAAAAGAGTTGAACCAACACACAATATCATGTGATGTTGTTCATTTGACATGCGATTCGCTTATATACTTACAGGATGGGAGGGTACAGCTAATGACTCACAAATTCTGTTTGAAGCAGTCACAAATCCTGATTACGAATTTCCAATGCCTCCACGGGGTAGTACATATATGAAGGTCATGGTTAGTTCTTTCAATTTACGTATTGTGTCATATATTAATCTTATGTTTGTTAATATGTTTAGATAAGTTCTATGTGGTCGACTCTGGATACGCTATCAGGCAAGAGTTTCTTTCCCTGTATCATGGTGAAAGATATCATTTACAAGATTTTCGAAGACGAGGACAACCCTTTGGTCCGGAAGAATTATTTAACTATAGGCATTCATCACTTAGAAACGTTATCGAAAGATGTTTTGGCGTTTTGAAGGCACGATTTCCTATTCTGACCAACATGCCTAGATACAGCTTAGGGAAGTAAAAATTCATTATCATGGCTTGTTGTGTTCTTCATAATTTTGTTAGACAGCATGGACAGGATGATAAATTATTTGCTCATCCACCAAGAAATGTACACCAACATCACACAATTAAAGATGAAGGCATATGTGAACAAGGCGAGTATAGCTCAACCCCTACACAGGTGCGAGCTACGTCCCGATTTGTAGGATGCAACTGCTGACCAAATGTGGACTGATTATACTCGATGACATTCTTACTTATTAATGTGATGCGTATGTATATTTATGTATTCCTATCACAATTAAGCAATATAACTTGATGTGTATGTAACTATGTAATTCATGACTTTGTGACTGAATTTATCTATCTCGTTGCTGCAAATTTCATTTGATATATTTTATCCATGTAAATGTCCCTAGTTTTTATTTACTATCGCAGACGATGTCAATTATTCATATTTTGTTTTAATTACTTTTAATCAAGATTATTACTCATGTAAATCTGATTAATTTTTTACTATAACTTTTTTTACATAATTACTAATTAATCACATATTCACGATTTTCAAATCTTTATCAAAATATAAAAACTTACCAAATATCAACAACGACAACAATTACAGAAATTAATAATACAAAACAGCATATAAAAATAAAAAACAACAACTAAAAATCAAAACAACAAACAAAAATAAAAACAACAACCAAAAATAACAACCAAAAACCAAAAATAGAAGTGATATCAAGCGAACCCTTAGTGACATGGTCATGTCATGATAAATCCAAGAACTTAAATTTTCTTCATTACTCAAGTTGAATGTCTATAACAATGCAATACATAGTTCCATTGGACATTTTCCATTTTTAGTGTTTTATATTAAAGTATCAATCATACATTTAATAAGTAACCTAAATATACTAATTTTAATATGAGTATTGCAAATTTAACCAAAGAGACATAAGAGATTCAGTTGATAGTGAAAGAAAAGTTTGAGAAAGTTAATGTAAAGTATAAGGCTAATGCTAATCCACATCGAAAAGCTCAAATATTTGAAGTAAGAGATGAAGTTATAATGTTCTTGAGCAAGAATAGCACCATTGAGAGTTATTGTAAGTTAAAGTTATGAAAGTATAGACTATTTAAGATAATAAAGAAGATTAATAATAATGCCTAGTCATTCAATTAACTTCGTGAATGAGTAACATTATTCCAATTTTTAATGTAGCTAATATTTCTCTCTTCTTACCATATTATAAACTAGATTATTTTGATCATAACTCAAAGTTGAGTTTTTTATAAATAGAAAGGACTGACATAGATGAATTTAGGGGCGTTTGATAAAGTTTTTTGTTATAGTTTTTGATTGTGGATGTTATATTTTTGTATTGAATTTTGTGTATTTTTATAAATTTTTGTGTTATCTGTCTTGATTTCTGTGTTATATTAAAGTGTTTTTTTTTTTCAATTTCTCTGATATTCTTTATTAATTTTTGTGTTTAAAAAATCTGAAAATTAAATCCAAAAATCGAAGCCGAACCAAAAGGGCCTTGATATGAGGTTCACGGAGCATTTGATGCATCAAAAATTTAAGTGAAGCTAAAGTACACATTCCAAAGCTTTAATAGTGACCCTAAAACATTGCCGCTGTTGTCCCAAGTCAAGCGCTATTATTCATTATGGAGTACAACTCGCAGACAGAATGTGTAAGAGTACAGTGACGCTCTTTAATGGTGCCATTGTCAACTAAAAAACTATCGTTTTTCTTCTAGACTGTTGATTACTATTTAGAAAATTTATGTTTTTATGTTTTTTATTTACTTTAAATTGTGAAAAACATATTTGTCTTTACTAGTGGGTACTACATAAAAATCATTATCTTTTATATTTTAAAAATATTTATTTATATGCATTAAATTTAAGTTTTTTATTTCTTACAAAAGAGTTTATATAACTTTTGATTTCTTTTTATAAATCTTGAACTAGAGTTATATATTTTTTACTTACTCTAAAATGAGAACAACACTTTTACCTCGCGTGCAACTCTAATCGTGACTATACAGTAAATAATCGGCTCTACTCAAAATAGAATTTGGAAGGGCTAACCGTGACCTACCTACAATAATAGAATGATAATATATTTCAGGTGAATGTGATGGTCAATACTGTTTCTGATTCTGAATTGCGTTTGGGTTATAGGGAGGTGGAAGAGCCGCAGCCACTGCGTCGAGAGGCAAACGACAAAAGGTTTAAACCGCCTCACCTGTTACAGTCACAAAAACCAACGTAAACCCACCCAGATAGACAAATGGACGTAGCCATGCAGTACTCGTCCATACTTCCCTGTGTCAAACTGCCGAGTGCCAACCCCAATCTTGAAGAAACATATTTGTACTGAGCGACTACGGCCTTCCAGCGTGAAACTGGTCTTTTGTTTCTGGTTATTTTCTAATTTGTATAACAAAACACATGAATTATACGGTTAATGCTCTTAAATTCAAGGTAAGAGGCCCTAGAGATGTGACATTCGAGAAGCGGTAGCCCTGGAAAAGTTGAAAATTGTTGACTCATAAACGTCGATGGATATTAGTGTTTTCGCAAATCTTTTGGTCATAAATTATAGTTAGGTTCAAATTTAAAAAAACAAGTAATTAAAGGGAATCTTTAGAGATCTTCAGTTAAGAACTTCCTAAATTTTCAGGTATAGGAATTCGATAGCTCTTTTAACTATAAATTAATTTACAATATAATTAAACATTTATTCAATTTATAGTCAAAAGTATACTTTAAAATATAAATAAAAATAATAAAAATGATCTAAATTTAAGTATTGTAATTATACTAAAATTAATAATAAGTTTATCTCTTGACTGATTATCGATTTTTATTAGACTTTTTAACCCTTATTATATATTTATAAAATAAACAGAATCTCTTGAAGTTTGCGAAACGTCCTGAGGCTTTCATCGTATGGATGTTGTGATTACCCCAATAACCTTTGCAACGCATCCTTATTAAAAGTAAGAATCTTCATAAAAAAATAGCAAGTCCATAACTTATTGGACTATTATCTCCATGTAAAATATTATTAATTGTTTGAGTGTCAATGAAAATTAAATTTCTTAACGAGTACGTGAATTTTATTTATTTATTTTTATTATTATTCTAAATTATAAAATTAATTAGATAATAGGCCTATTAAATTATTGAGTTAAAAAATTTAAGTAAGTATCACTCATTTAAGCCTACGATCTTAAAATTAAAATTAAATCTTTATCTATTATAGTTCTACATATATTTTTTACACTTTCAGTGTTTAAGAAAAAAACAGACAAACGTATGGAAGGGTGGTTGACCAGATTCGAAAGATGATTTAAATAGAAATTAATAAAATTCATTATCACCAAATAAAAACGACCGAAAATATTTGCAAATAATATGAGTGACACAATGCTCATAATATTAATATTATAGAATGAAAATTTTTTATTTTGGTTAATTGAAGGAGGGAAGTGAGTGACGCTACTTGAAAACAAGAGGCAAAATGCGGCCAGCGGGTGTACGGCCAACAGAATGTCGAAGAACGACAGATTATCCACGTTGATTCTCTCCTGCCGCCCGAAGAAATTTCAAGTTGCGAAGTCTGAAACGTGAACCACGAAGGTCTGTGCCTGTTTAGTTTCTTAAGTCTTATTTAGGGTAGGCTTTAAATTTTAGTTTTAATTTCTTATTTTTTTAAGTATAAAAATTAATAAAATAAAAATAAAAAATATAATAATTAGCACAAAAATATAAAAATTATAAAAAAAACATAGTTGTAATGCAATGTTACATGAATGGGTAAGTTTCATAGTTGGGTGCATAGAGAAACATGTAGCCAGGGGAATTCTTAGCGAAATCAAAGGAAGCTAGCCAGAGATCACGGTGACCGAGATATCAGGCAGTGAATGGTTTTGTAATCGATGAAGAAGAATCCTTTTGATGTCTGTACTAAGGTATTCAGAATCATTGCTTCCCACGCTCCCCGACATCATTGTGTTTGTCGGTTCCTTTTTACCCTAAAAATAACGTCACCTTCAACAATTCAAGCCGACTTAAAACCATTCTTGTATTTGTTTATAGAATTAAATACATAACCTTCGATTAATTGTTATTACTAATGTTATAAATATAACTACTTTAACTTGTATCCTTTTTACACTTTAAAATATTTTCAGACAAATTAAACTGTCACTACTGAATATCTTTTTTTAAATGATTTGCCATTAATTTATTAATAATCATGATAATGAGACAATTTAAACCGTTTCTACATAATTTTAAATTATTTATTTATTTAATATCTTTTCGTCGTTAATTAAACCATAATCATTGTAGCCAATGTAAACAACAATGGTAAATGAATAAGAATAAGGAGAGTTTAAATAAGATTATCCTGATTTAGTGTTGCTTTTGTGGAATTAGAGCTTATGGTTTTAGATTAAATGATCGACTGTCACCGTCATTCTTAAGCTAAGCTATGTTTGTTAATAAACAAATCACAAATTCTATTTTTCACTTTGTCATCAATCATCCACCGCCTCCAATTCTGATTTCGCCACGTCAACCGAAGCAGCAAGAATCATGCATCGAAGCCACCACCATACAGTTAAACACAAACGAGAGATCCAAGCAAAGCCACGCCTCTAAGCCATCACTAACATTGAACAGTGCACAAGCTCGCCGCCTGTACAGAGATATCTGAAACCCTACACTGACACATTCTTGCTTCTTTGTACTATAATATCAAACCAAACCTTAACTGCCTCCGACACCCATACGCATCTTGCCTTTCTTTACCATTGCTGGCGCCTTAACCACCAAAACCAACACTTGAAACAAACGTCCAAAACCCCAATATGGCATCGGAATCAAGAGACAGGCGCTCCATCCTAGTGCACGACACTGTTGTGTTAGGGCCACAAGCACCACCAAAGTTGAGCTCCGTCCAACCAGTTCCGTGCCCTAGGTGTCAGTCTATCAACACCAAGTTCTGTTACTATAACAACAACAAACTCTCTCAGCCTCGCCACTTCTGTAGAAGTTGTCGCCGGTACTGGACTAAAGGTGGGGCCCTCCGCAACGTCCCCTTTGGTGGTGGAACGCGCAAGAAGTCAAAACGATCTTGCTCGTCCTCTTCCTCCAACACCTCCGTTACCAAACTTTCCTCCTCCTCCTCCACCGTGTCAACTTCTACGTTTACTCATGACTCTGAGTCTTTACGATCAAGCTTACCTATTAATAGCCCCGATAAATGTTTAACTACTGCGAAGATGACGACCCATGTTTCTAATGACTTCAACTTGAACGACAACCTTCCAGTTATGACCGAAAATGGAAGCTTTTGCGAGTTCTTGGGGTTGGGTGGATACGCACCGTCGGGGTTTGGCTTTGGGTTCGGCTTTTGTGAAATGGGGTTGAGTTATGGTGGGAGAGGAGCTTGGCCGTACCAGGGGGTGAGTTTTGATGGTGGTAGCGATGATGAAGGTTTGTTTGGTGGTGCTCCAGGGTACAACAGTAAATGGCAGCTGCTTGGTGATGTTCATCAAACTGGTAGTGGTGCAAGTGATCATCGGCTAGGCAATGGTGATGGGAACAGTTTTTCTTGGCCTGGTTTTGCATTTTCGCCTCTTGGAACAACTTTGAAGTGATGATGGGTTATCAATCATCCACTTGTCTTATTTTTTGTTGTTCTCATGGTCAGCTCTATAATCACCGATCTCTATGTTTTTAGTTCAGTCGTTCTTTTTCACTTCTATAATATTGTATTAGTTCATAGTTTAAGCAACAAAAGCTGAAAGGGAAACGTAGGGTTCCATTTCAGCTATTAGGGTTTCGGAGTTTCAGTAGAGTCCTTTTCTGCTGGCCGCAATGTAAAGCTTTTGGTTTTGTGCGTAGTTCATGTAATAGCAGATAATAAAAACAAGAAATAAATAAGAGAAATAAAGCCGCTTCTGATGGTTCAGTACATTATGGCCTTTGGGATACGTTGCCGTTGAAAGCATTTGTTTGGTGGTGGGATTCTCGGAAGTAGTGAGTGAGAAAAATCCAATAACGAATGCAACCAAGTTCGCTTTTCGAAGAATTGGCGGACTGTGGACTGAACTGAACAAGGTTCCATGTGAACACCAGAATTTCAGTTTTGGCTCTAAGCGTGGTCACATTTTTGGCATTTCATGTTGATCAAAGTATCTACACAAGCAATATAGAGAACAAGTTAGAAGATAATAAGAACTGCCTTTTATTTTCTTACTTAGTAAAATGACCCATTACACTATTTATACATACCAAGACTCAAAACATAAAACAAGAAAAGGAAACCTAACTTACCTAATTGACGGTAAATACAAATAAAATAGAGTTCACTAAAACTAACACTGAGCTCATTAACAGAAGTTAGTCAAAACGATATAAGAAGAGTCAATGAATCAGAACATTAAACATAGGCAGATTTAACATATAAAACATAATACATAAAGCCAGACTATAGTTTGGTAACAATTCCCTTAAGCTGGAGTTTGATAACAATCTAACAAGCTTAACTTGATCTGCAATCCAGAGAAATCAGGTGAAGACAAGGATTTAGTGAAGATATCAATAGACTATTGTGAAGAGGGAATATAAATTGGTTGAATGAAGCCATTCTTGTACTTGTCAAGATCTAAGTGACAATCAATCTCTAAATATTTTGGTCGTTCGTGAAAATCGGATTGATAATAAAGCGGATAGCAGTCTGATTGTCATACCAAAAGGGAATAGGAAGAGTTACAAAAACTTGAAAATCAGACAAAAGATAAGATATCCATTGAAGTTCACAAATAGTAGAGATCATGCTACAATATTTAGCCTCGACTGTAGACCGAGAAGCAATAGTATGTTTCTTAGTTTACTAAGAAACCAAAGAACTATCAATAAAGATACAATAACCTGTTAAAGAACAACTACTAAAAGGGTAAGAAGCTCAATCTGCATCATAGTAAGCTTACACATTAAAATGATTGTTGAAAGGGGAAAACAAACCAGTGGAAGGAGACCCTTTCAAATATTTAAGCATATGTAACAATGCTTTCCAATGTTGCTGAGTAGGTTGATGAATAAATTGACTCAACTGCTGGGTTGCATAAGCTAGGTCAGATCTTGTAAAACCAAGATACAAAAGCCGGCCAACTAATCTCGTAAACCTGTCCGGATCAGGTAAGAGTGGAGAAGAAGAATCATCAAACTTACAAGTTTTGGGCAGAAGAGTAGAGGCTATCTTGGCTCCAGATAAACCTGCATCCTCAATAATATCAAGAGCATACTTCCTTTGATGAACAAAAAAATATATTTCAGAGTGTACCAGCTCCAAACCCTGAAAATAACAGACTATCCCCATGTCCTTAATAATGAATTGGTGATGCAAGAAGTCTTTCACGTGCTGAATGTCAGAAATAGAAGGACCTGTAATCAAAACATCATCAGCATACACTAGAAGAGCTAGCAAACTAGCTATGGTATGCTTGAGGAAGAGGCAGGGATCATGAGTGGACTGCTTATAGTCAAAATGCTTTAATTAGTAGTTAAACTCTTGATTCCACTGTTAGGAAGCTTGTTTTAAGCTATAAATACTTCTTTTGAGCCTGCAGACT
Source organism: Pinacopodium congolense (assembly GCA_028565735.1). Taxonomy (NCBI): domain Eukaryota; kingdom Viridiplantae; phylum Streptophyta; class Magnoliopsida; order Malpighiales; family Erythroxylaceae; genus Pinacopodium; species Pinacopodium congolense. Next base: position 1,590 of record JAOXYD010042213.1, on the reverse strand, counting down.
TGATTAGAATCTGCCTTCACATATCTTTTAGGAGGTAACATATAAACCTCCTCGTCTAAATAACCATGTAAGAAGGCATTATTTATATCTAACTGATGAAGTAACCAACCCTTGACAGCAACTATAGTTAAGAAAATTCTAATAGTAACCAATTTTTCCACTAGTGAAAAACTGTCAATATAATCCACACCCTCTATTTTTTTATATCCTTTAGGCATTAATCTAGCTTTATACTTAAGAATAAAACCATTAGAATTAAACTTGAGTTTATAAACTCACTTGGAACTTATTGCCTGTTTACCTTCTGGTAAAGCAGTAAGTTCCTAAGTTTGGTTAGCTTCTAGAGCTTACAGTTTAGACTCTATTGCACTGACCTAATTTAGGTCAGTTCTAGCATGATTAAAAGAAGTGGGTTCCTTTATAGATGATACTTGTGTTAAAAATGACACGTACTCATTGGTAAAATAAGATGTAGGCATATATGGAAAAGTGTTTGGAGTGCAAAGGGAAGGGTTTTTGACGTATTTAACTGAATATACAATAGTAAGGACTGAACATGGTTTGCAATAAAGTCAATTAAGCATTGTGGTCTCACCCGAGACCTTTGACTTTTTCTAGTGGAAACAGGAGAAGATGGAACAAGATTCAAAATGGATAATGACATGTCTGAATTAATAGTAGAAACTTTAAAAGGTTGGACTAGTGGAGAAGAAGGAGGAAGATTAGGTGTGATAGTAGTTGGTATGTCATTTGGAGGATGTGAGGGAGATGAATGAGACACATGATCATCAACGAAAGGTAAAGGAAGAGGAATTGTAGCAGGATCAATAGATTCAGATTTCTAAGGATAGACTTGTTAATAGAATATCACATCCCTCAAGACAAAAATCTGTCTTGAAGTCAAATCATACTTATAAGCCTTTCGACTAGGTGAGTACCCTATGAAAATGGTCTTGAAAGCTCTAGTCAAACTTATTTTTGTGTGGAGAAGTGTTTGTGACATAATAAAGGCACTCAAAAATTCTCATGAAGTTATAATCAGAGTGTTTTTTGTGAAGTCAATAATAACGACTTGTCCACTTTAAAATAGAAGTAGGTAACCTGTTTAGGATGTATGTAGCTATAAGTATGGCTTCCCCCCAAAATTTGATAGGTAGGTTATATTAAAACATAATGGCTAGGGCTACTTGTAACAAATGCCTATGTTGCTTCTCAACAATACCATTTTATTTAGGGGTATAGGCCTAAGTTCTTTGATGAACTATGCTAAGGATAGAAAAAAGAAGTTGGCAATCTCAATTGAGAAATTCAGTACCATTATTAGTTCTAATGGTCTGAACAGGAAGTTGAAACTGTGTGTGTATGAGGTTGAAAAAATAAAATTTTTTGGTTTGAGTTTTATATTTCAAAAGATAGGTCCAGGTTGATCGACTATAATCATCAACTATTTTTAAGATATTATGTTCCCCATTCAAAGAAGGATATTTATAAGGTCCCCACAAATCCACATGGATAAGTTCAAAGCATCTACTGGTACTAGTATTGCTTAAAGGAAAAACAACTCTAGTTTGTTTAGACATATGACATATA
>JAOXYD010042202.1:0-13676 GCA_028565735.1 Pinacopodium congolense | reverse complement strand
GGTTTTATAATCATTGATTGAAAATTGTTTGAAGATAGGTTGACCAATTGAGGTTTTCATATGATTGGTCCTCTTATTTATAGATGAACACTAATCCATCCTTTTTATCCTTTAACAATATGAGATTTAGTAAGACTCTTGAGAGTAGTTTCTAAAAGATAAGGAGAAAATAATATGCATCTATAAATGAGAAAGGTTAGACACTATATAACAAATGTTTGCCCTCATGAGATTAATGGGTAAATAAAAAAGTTCATAACTTAAGATTAATACTTAATATTTTAATGAATAAATAAAAAAAGTCTATAATATTTTTTAAAAATTAAAGGGAAATGATTTAATTTTAACATAGGTCGACCAATGAATAGATCTGACCCAAAATCGACAGGTATGATTTTTTAGAGTTGACATGCATTGATCGACCAACATATAATCCTTAAAATTTTTAAAATTTACAATATAGGCTTGGTTTTAAGCAAATATTATAGATCAAACCCAAAATATATAGGTACGGGTCGATTTTGCCAACATGAGTCGAAATGCTAGCCTATACTAATTACGAGGCTATTTGAAAATTTTATTTAAAAAAGATTTAAAAACTTTGTTATCCCAATCCTCTCGATTTACCCACTCTTAGTAACAAGTTTAAGGAATTGCTTAATGTTATTTATATTTTTTTGTGATATAAGCGAAATGGTCCGTATTTAATGAAGAATAGAGAATAAAACATATTTATAAAATATAAAATATAAATGTAATATTTTATTCATATCTTTATAAATTTACAACAATATTTATAAATAAATATAAAATAAATATATTCCTATTATTAATTTCTCTATTTTAAAAATTAGTAAAAAAATGGTACTAAAGAGGGACTAATTGTTTCAGCAACATAAGAGTCGAGTTGAGTCTCCTCACCCAGTCACTTTCCGGTTCTCTTTCGTTTGTCACCTCACAACTCGGTCTTTGTTTCAGTCCTCTTTAGCGTCTGGTAAACATCCAAAAGCTCTTTTTTTTAGCTCTCTTATACTTATTACGGTATAATTTCAAGGTCAATTACTAATCTTTTTCTTTAAAATATTTACTTATTGTTTTTTCTCAAAAGTTGTTCTAAAACTATTATGCTTTGTTCAATGGAATATTCCTAATAACAAAAGTGAGAATCCAAAAACCTTGCCAGGTTAAGTTGGAATTTTAAAGAGTCGTTGCACTAACTTTATCATCAAGCTATTAAAGGTAATTTAGTCAGGGTTTGCTAGGAATAACTTTTACTTAATTGTTTTAGTTTTATGATGAAAAGTAAAAAAGAAGATCACGGAACAATTGGATGTCGAAACACTTCTTTTTGCAAAATGCATGTGCTTTCAACTTTCAGGAAAATGAGTATCTTAAAAAAAAAAACTTCCTAGAAAATGAGGAGTGTTATATTCTTTAGGTTCAAAACATAAACAAACCATATATCTAACCATATAAATGTGATTTTGTGTATAAATCAAACCTGATTTTGTATCCGTTTGTCTGAAAATTGCAGAATACGGTCAATGGAGTTGTCCCAGACCATCTGAAAAACACAAAAATAAAATACAGAGAGTGAGTGAAGTCTGCAAACTTAGAGAGAGAGAGAGAGAGAGAGAGAGAGAAAGAGAGGAGAGAAGTCAAAGAAAAATATGTACTGTCTTTTTACTCTTTTCTAATGCTTGGTTCTTGTGATGGCTTAAGTGACTGAACAACCAAAACTATATATAGTAAGAGTAAGAGATCTAGCACTAGTCCTTATGGACAGTCTTTTATTAGACAACTCCCTCACAGTCTAACCTGTCCTCCCACACTAATATGGTCACACTTTCTTCTAGACAAATATTTATCTTTTCTGGATCATTAATCCAATAAATTATTTTTACTTAATTTAATTAATTTTGTCCAAATTAAATGCTGGGACAATTAAATGGACTGTGGTCCAACAAAATTATTCTAACATTCTCTCCCATGGACAAGCATTAATTGTCTTAATCAGAATGATCAAGTAAATAAAAACAGGACATACTTTAGGATCTACAGATAAATAAAGTCAATAACTATGTTCCATAAGGCTATCAATATCGAAAAATACTAAAAACATGCATCATATAGCGACACAGCCCCAATATAATCACGTATATCGAATTACCTTACTAACCTGAGTGAGAAAATGTCATGTGGCAAACTATATGATACGACTCCATAGGTATCACGCTTCGTTTGTCGATCTTAGTATCTCTACTTTATGCTAAATCGCATTTAGAGATATCCGTATGGGATGAGCACTTTTATCCCACTATATCTCAATATACTTCTAGCATCTCGAGATAACTGTATGTGTTTGGAGACATAGTAAAGGTCATACTGTAATAATGTCCAATGACCTTGAAATGCTTAAGATTGATACAAATCTTAAGATTTTGAATCTGTATACCCCTAACTAGCACTATCAAAGGACTTTTGTACACCCATATTGTTGAGATGTCTTTGAAAATTAATGGGTTGTAGTCCTTTAGTTAGGGGATCTGCGAGCATATTTTCTGTTGAAATATGCTTTACTGTAATGTCACCTTTCTGCACCAATTCTTTTGTAATCAAATACTTAACCTCTAAATGCTTCAACCCTGTGATGTTCTTATTATTATTACTGAACAATATTGCGGAAAGATTTTACAGTACAACTGTATTAGTTGAGTAATGGACTGTACCATAGATAATTTAGAAATTAAATTTCTTAACCACACTGCTTGTGAAGTAGCTCCATAGCAAGTTCCAAATTCTGCATGTATAGTAGATAATGTCACGAGTGTTTGTTTGACACTCGTCTACGAAATTGTACCATTTGGTAGCATGAAGATGTAACCTGAAGTGGACTTCCTATCATCTGGACACATAGCAAAATCTAAATCCGTATATTCTATCAGATCCAAACTTTCAACCTTTATGTTGCTATCTAGATGTTATTTTCTACATTATTTCATGTATATAACTAAAAATAACACAACAAAAACACAGATCTATGAACACAACTAGTTTTCTTCGTTTTTTCCAGATGAAGAATACAACAATTTCAACACAAAAATCACAAATATGGCCGGCTTTGATTGTTCATGTTATATTCTTTAGGTTCAAAACATGAACAAACCATAGATCTCACCATATAAACGTGATTTTATGTAGAAATTAAACATGATTTTGTGTCCATTTATCTGAAAATTGCGGAATTCGGTCACCAAAACTGTCCCAAACCACCTGAAAAATACAGAAACAAAATACAGAGAGGGAGTGAAGTCTGAAAAATCTGTAAACTTAGAGAGAGAGAGAGAGAGAGAGAGAGGGAGAGAGAGAGAGAGAGAGGAGAGAAGTCAGAGAAAAATCTGTGATGTCTTTCTGCTTTTTTCTATTGCTTGGTTCTTGTGATGGCTCAAGTGACTGAACAGCCAAGACTACATATAGCAAAAGCAGGAGATTTAGCACTGGTCCTTATGGACAATCTTTTATCAGATAACCCCATCATAGTCTAATAGCCTATCTGCTCACACTGATAGGATCACATTTTCTTCTAGACAAATATTTATCTTTTCTGGATCATTAATCCAATAAATTATTTTTACTTAATCCAATTAATGTTGTCCAAATTAAATGCTGGAACAGTTAAATAGACTGTGGTTCAACAAAATTATTCCAACAAGGAGTAGTGCATTCTTATCATTAATGTATGATTTTAATCATCTTTTCAGAGATTGTTGCTGGTTTGACCTTGTATTTTAAGCATATACCATTGCCATGTTTTTTTTTTTAAATTTAAAACGGAATGCATTAATAAGAAATCAGTAGAATGTACATATTAAGGACGAAGTTCTAATAAGACCATATCCCAATGGAAGGTACGTATGTAAAGTTGCAGATGAATAGATTCCCATTTCAAAGAAATTTGTCAACTAAAGTTTTTCATCCTCGCATGTTTATATAAATATACATTTATTTATTTATTTATTTTGGTCCTTGTTCTAGTTAATAATGGTATAAAATAATCTACTATTAGGAAAATTGACTATCAAGTGATACTAGATGCTTGGAAAATGGAAATTATGCGTACAAGTTGTATTATTGATGTGACTATTGGTTTCTTAATCTCTTTTTACACATTCGTGAAATTTGCATCTATATTTTTGGTACCTTATCTGAAAAATTGTTTAAACGCTCTATCATACTTACATTAATATAAATTAAAGGAAAAAGTTTAAGTAATCTGCAATTTGATAGTTATTAATAACTATTATATTATAAATAATTAAAATAAAATAAACTAAAAATTAATCTATTTTTAAATGATATTTTTATATTTAATAATGATAGTTACTAAAAAATCACTAATTATTAATTATGTATTAGATTCCTAAATCAAAATAGTGCAAAGAAACCATTATATATGTATAGTAGATCAATGTTAGTATTCGTTTTAAAATAGTATTGTATGAGTATTAGTCAATATAAGTATTGATGTCAGACAACCTGTTAAAATTATAAAATAATTTATAGATTTTGTAAAGTCTGTAAAATAATTTTTTATATATTATATATCTCTTATAAATATAATTTCAATATGTCAAATATTTAATTAAAACAATGAATATAATACAAATTTTATACAATTTTCATACTTATATTATTAATTTTCACATATTTTTGAAATAAATTACAACTTGAATTAATATAACAAAAATAATAATCATTAAACTATCATAACTTAATATCAATACATCAAAATATCATAAAATAATAATAATATATAGCAAGTAACTATTTTCTTCATTCCTATTAATATTAATTTTTATCTATTTCTTAAACAAATATTAACCTGAATTAACAAAAAAAAATAAAATATCAAACCATATTACTGAAGATCAATAAATTAAATCATCTTTAAATAGTAACTTTAAATCATGAAATCATAATCAATTGTATCTAAACAACATATAATAAGAACAATACTTAGAATAATAAATGTTATAACTAACATCACTATCTAGCACAGGAATTCCTTAAAGCAGAATGAAGCTTGAAACAAAAATATTAACAGTTAACATATATAAAATTTAACATATATATTAAATAGAAATAAAAAAGAGTAGAAAAACTTGTAAATATATGAATCTTCATTCTTCAAGATGAAATCCACTAAAACCAAATTGGATCCAGTTATTATTTGGCGTAAAATCTTCATGATTAAGAGAACTCTGCTTATCACTATCATCCAATCTCATTGCACTAAATGGCATATGAATACTCCCTCGACCAACATCTCCTTCCAAGTCACTCTTATCTAAAAGGCTTGAATCTTTAAAAATCCAATCTATCAAAACATAAATATGATTTTAAAAAATAGGATGTTGAAAAACTAGTTGTTATTTTCAAAGTTCTAGTAAACAAATAAAGTTAAATTACTAACGAAATTCCAAAACTTATATTGAACATAATAATAATAATAGTAATATAACATACCTCTCTTGAAGATTCAAATTGTATCTCACATAGATCAGATCATTCAACATCTTGTGCTCCAATCTATTCCTCTTCTTGAACTCGAATATGTTCTAATTGCTTTCACATCCACTCGCGCTCATACATTAACTTAGAATATAAATTGCAAATTTTTGCAATTCTGGAACATCACTTTTAGATTGATCCTACGTAGCAACTGTAAGATAACAAAAATAATTTTATAACCAAAATGAAGCAATAATTAATTTTAAACAAGTGACAAAAGTAAAGAAATGTATGCCTAGATTGAACTTGTCTCTTAGTTGTATATTATAGGCATCTCGAAATCAACCAACCACATCCTTATATGCCTCCATTTGTGAACTGAGAAGGTCTTGCATTATTTCATGGCCAATAATAGTTGTGATGTAGCCCAACCTCCCCCTGTTAACTTAAACTATCTTCATAAAATCTTATTTGAAGTAGACAGTTAGATTAAAGAACGCTCCAGCATCAAATAAGGGAGAATAAAGTAAGCTTTTCCATATGTCATTAATAACTGAAAGGAAAGATCTATATAAAGAAGATTTGTTCTTTAAATTGACCTTTATAACTTCCTTCACCCTCTCTATGACATCATAAAAATATCCTATTATAGACTTATCATCACTATCTGTCATATGAAGCACTATAACTAAAGGTTTATAAATACATATGACAAACTAACAATTAAATCAAAACTCCCTATCCTTAAGTATAATCTTTTTAACCTCCATTCCGGTATTGGATCCAACATGTTGAGAACTAAGCCATTGATCCCTCATAAACATCTATTTCAACTTCTTTTCATTATCATAAAACTCTGGAATGATAAAAAATTGATTGCAAATCTAGTATCTGCAGGGCAATATAAGTTCCTCTCGTTGGTGAACTCTCTTCTCATCATATTGCATACCCGTGCACAATTAAAATGAACCTACTTACCTTCTTTCCCTTTAATACAGTCTCCTTTATCATAGAAAAATATCTACCACCTCTAATATTTCTCAACATCAAATTAATACAATGAAGCACATAGAGTCAAAAAAAGAAAGAAAGAGTTATATATACTCTGTAATCTTCTCTTGGCTGGTTTATAAGCTGTATCATTACTAGTAATTTTTCAAGTCCAACTTCATTAACAACTTCATCAAAAAGCTGAAAAAGAGTATTAGTGTTCCTAATTTTAAAGGTATGGTCCCTTTAGAAGAATAAAGCAAGAAATTAATAATAAATTCCTATCTCATATTAGTCTAATCATTACACATAATTGAACACCTATAAACAGTTGATATTATCTTTTTTTCTTCCAAATAGTTTTTTTTATTTCAGCAATATAATTAGTCAGAAGTTTACCTATGTAGTCCTTCATCAAAGGAATCTTATATCCTATACCATAAGAAGCAATAACATCCACTATAGGTGTTGATGGGTATTTTCTATTGATTTTAATTGCACATTTTTTTTAATGATTTTACCCATTTCTTGTTTGAATTACACCAATGTAGAGTTATTATTTTTAATTTCAGGTGAATTACACCAAATTGGAGGATTTTTTCAGATGAATTTAAAGCATTAAAATGACTAAGGAAGCAAGCTTTCCATCTTGAATTGTAGCAACCAATGATGTTTAGAAGAGCAACATCTTAACCATCTAAAACGCAACACTTTGGAGCTTGGAAGAGGAGCCCACCTAGCTGTACAAAACACACCGCACAAGCAATTTGGGAGGCCTTTCTTATAGCACAAAATGCAGTAGCTTGGTAGGTCATGAAACATAGCATCTACAACCATGAAAGCTATGCATATACAACTGTTTCCAAATACATTACGGTGGCCTCAATTTTGTTCATATACGGTGGTCTCTATGCTTCAAATACAACAGCTTGGTAGACCTTTGGCATGTAAAGGAGCTTTAAAGCTTAGATGAGGTGCCGTGGAACCATAGGCTAAGAAGAAAGCAATGACTTGGAGAGAGGCCTTAAGGAAGTCAAAAATTACAGCTAAAAAGGAATAAAGAACCATTTAAGGATAAAGCAAGTGGGAGTCAAATCTTTCTAAAGCTCTTTAACGAGAGTGGATAGCTTAAAAATGAGTGAAGCTCTTCTTTACTTCTCACAAGACACGTGTCCACCAATTCAAGACTTAAGCAAACAAGTTTAAAAGCTTATAGGAGCAAACAAAAACCAAAATAAAAAAGAGTGGGACAAGCCTTCAAATTCGGCAACACATTAGGAAAGCTATCCTTCAAAACATTGGAGGTAATAGCGTTTCCGTACTGAAAACAAAACACAAAGCTTTAAACATCAAAGGATGAAATGGTGTAGCATCAATTAAAGCTCGAGGCAGCCAATCTAACACATTTAAAAGGTCCAATTCACACACAGTAATAAAAGGAGGGGAGGGGGTCGGTGCAAGAAGTTTTGTGGAAGGGGAGCTTCCTTGGAGAGGCGTGACCAGTGTCTCAAGGAGGAGCTTTCTTGCTTTATTTATTTTTTCTTTCCTTTATTTTTCTTCATTGTCTTCGTGTCTTTCATTATGTTGCAGTTGTTTCTTTTTTTTTTATTTCCACGTCCGAATGTTTTTCTTTTATTTCCTATATTGATGTTTTCTTAGTTGTTTTATTTTTATGATTTAATCGATGGAAATACATGTTTTGACCATGGCTTATATTATATTATTGAATATGTGTTAGTAGTTTGTTTGGTTAGGGTTAGAATTTAATGGGTTTTATGTTTGTTGGAGGAATTTTGACTAATTAAAGTGTTTAATGGATAACCGTGTGTGATTGGCCATCTTAGTAGGATTTTTCAATGATTAAAGAATCTATGACCATAGGCTTTTAATTGTTAAAACATTAATTATGTGACATAATTGAATTTAGGTGTTAAATTGACCCTAGACTCTTTTATGAGGGTTCCTACGATTAACGAACTTGATCTTAGGTGTCTTGAAATTAATGCTTTTTATTTCAATTTGTCTATTAGATCAAAATGGATGGATTAAGTTTAGAAGAAAAAAGATATTTTCATGATCAATGGTTATGTCTTGCATTAGTGACATAGGCCTTAAGTCCATCTAACGTTGTGTTTCTTGTTTGCTTAACCCATTGAATCTGAAACCCTAGCTAATTTATCAATTTTTTTCTCCTATTCCTTTAGATTATGTTTAGATTGAACCTTATTTGTTTTTGTTTTCGTTGTTCTTGTTTAGTTCTTTAATCAATCCTTCTTGAGTGTCTAGATAATTTGACATTGATTGACCTAGTGTTACACTCAAATTCTTAGGGAGAACGATGCTAGATTTTTTACCGTTTTATACTACTTGTTGATAAGGTGCACTTGCCTTTGGTTGGTTTAGATTTGAATTGATTAAAATTATAAGTTGTTTATACCGCAACAAGTTTTTAGTGCCGTTGCCAAAGAATCAAGTTTGTTAGTATTGGGGATATTGGTATTGATTATTCTAAACTTTCTTTTATTTGTTTTCTTTGTTGTTTTATTTTATTTTATCCTGTTTAAGTTTAGGTTATGCACGTAGTTGTCTTTTTGTGATCATAGGTAGGGGTCGACATAGATATGCAAGACTATCTAGACTGCTAGTGGTACGATAATTGGCTTTGGTTGATGGGAGAAGAGCTGAGTGGATGACTTATGAGCACCACAGGAGTAACACATATGGATTTAATGAGACGTATTATCCACTTTCACAGAGTTACTACCAATATTAAGAAGAAGAACCAAGATTGAGGGAGCTATTGACGAGGGCTATCTCTATATCCAAAGAATCAAGGTTAACAGATCTATTAGGGAGGGCCAATGCCATATCAGAAGCTCAAATCCAAGCTATAGAGGCCCCTATTTCCAACTTGGCCCTATAATTAGAAGAATCATTTCAAGGTGAAGAGGAGTCAAGATTGGAGAAGTTGCTTAGTAATTTCATATCCGTGAATGAGGCTAGGCTTTCTAGTATGGACGCTCGTATTGAAAGTATTACAACATCCTCCTATAACTTGGTGGCATAGATAGGATATTTGGTTAGATTACATGCAGCACATGAGTCAGAAAGTGTACCCAGCATTCTAGAAGTGGAGTCAAGTGAGCAAGTTGAGGAAAATTCATCTACAAGTGGTAAGGAGCTGAATAGTGAGCCAAGCTAGAAGAAAAAAAGAAGTTATTGATGTTGTGGACTTCATTGAAGAAAAATAGGTATCTTCGTTTACTAATTTCAATTGTATCACAATTTTTTATTGTTTATAGGAAATCAGGTACCAAAATCCTTTATTAAGGTACCTTACACAAGCAACTGGAGGTATGGAGAGTGAATTAGTGGTGGGTGTAAAAGCTCATACAATATTGGTAAGCCATCTTGGATATGAGAAATTTGACGTAAGGTATGGACTTAGGAAGAGAATCATTATTTTCTAACGTTAAGTTCTAGCTAAAGACCTTAAAGAAGCACTTATTGGGAGGAAACCTAACCATTTAACTTTAAATGCTTGCTTTCTGGTAGGCTCGTAGATTTCAATTTATGTTATTTCAATTGCGTTTATGTTTTTGGTTAGCTCTTTGCTTTCATTTTTCTTTCGTGGCTTGACCTCTTATTTTCAGTTAGCATGAATGGTTAGATGTGCAACAACGTTACATATTTAGGGGAGTTTCATTGTTCCTTTCTCTTTCCTTTTGATGATTAATTTAATTATGGGGGAATGGGATTATTATGATGTTGAGAGATATACACTTGGATTATTGCAAGTTTTTTTGTAGCTAACTTGGATATTCTAGTAGAAATCACGCCAAGTTTGGTTAAATGTTAATTAGTATAACTTAATGTGAAAATTGCGATTGATATGATTAGTATGGACTAATTCTTGATTGATTATAGCTTTTTTGAATTGTAATTATGGATATATGTTAGACTTCACTCCTTTTGCTTAATCTTAAGTTGAAAGAAGTTCCAATGGATTTGCATGTGAATTTGGAATAGAACTTAATATATATGCACGATGAATTTGATCATGTGAGTGAATTTGGAAGTTCATGCAACTAGTTGTGAATATTGAGGATCAATGACATTTGGTTCATATCATGACTGTAGAAAATGGATACTTGATAATCATTATGATGTTTTATATATATAATACATTTTGTTACGAAAGGAAAAGCAAAGAGGAAAGCAAAGAGAAAAGAAAAGAGAGTAAAAAGAGAAAGGAAAAGAAAGAAAAAAAGAAAAAAAGGAAAGAAAAAAAGAAGAAGAGAGAAATACTTAAGCAAATTTTCACCCCGCTAGCTTTATACCTTACAAGGGTCGAAGTTTATGAGTGGTGTAATAACTAGTTGGTGTAAGGTGGCTTGGTTAAGTAACTTGGGGTGTTCATGATAAGGTGTTCACTTTTGCGTATACAAGACCAAGTGACCTCCCAACTAAGTCGTTGCTCGATTATGCTTGGGTGTGTTTTTGCTTATGTGTGTTCATTTTATATATGAGACGAATTATTGTAAATTGGGTTGAAGGTTGAAGAAGGCATGATGTTAACTAAGTAGAATTGTGATTATTCAATTGAAATGATTGGTTGCATAGTGCTTTTGAAGGATCTATCATGGTTGGACTAAGAATTTGAACTAATGATCCATTTATGACAGGTATGCATAATGATCTTAGTGAATTTTTTTATATTTAGTATTATGGTTGAGGAGTCGAATTTGCTATGTATAATGAGCAATTATCACCTTTGAATTAGATGATGTTGATTGTATTTGATTTCATATGTTATATTGAGTTGCTTGGTTAATGTTTTACCATCTTTAGAAAGTTTTCATTGGAGTGCCTTAGTGAGTTGCTTAGGGACAAGCAACAATTCAAATGTGGGGGTGTGCTCCACCCTTATATCCTTTTTTTCTTCTAAATAATTTTTTATTTTAGCAATATAATTAGCCATAAGTTTACCTTTGCAGTTGTCCATCGAAGGAATCTTATACCCTATATTATATGAAGCAATAACATCTATTATAAGCTGATAATAATTAGACTAATTAGCATAAAATGACACACTTATATCATAGCACTATCTAGTCATCATCATATTTTCTTGGTCCCTTCCCTTGTTTTCATGGTAGCACAAATAGAAGGTTGAGATATAAGAATTGTTTTTGAAGCAAAAAAAGTAGAAAAAGACTTTCTTCTTTTCTGTTATACCTCACCACTACCTAAACCACTCCTTTCTTATTAGGTAAAAGGCTTACTAACATCAGGTTTACCAACATTAACTCTGCTATTATTGAAAAATGACTCTCACTACTAATGTTGAAACTCAATTTAGCTCTTCTACCTTTATCTAACTAATAATTTTTAATTAAAGTATTCATCTACCACTTTACATCATGAGCAACTTTCTTACAAGACTTCGTGTCGCCCTTTATTTCAGCTAAATATTTTTTCAATCTTGTAATTCCTCCATCTCTCAATATCTTGCCGCAATATATGTATACGATCTAACTCCTTGAGCTAGGAATAAGTCCACGATGAACTCATTTTGGATCATCAAATCTATCAGAAGGAATTAAACTATCACCAATAGTGCTTGAAGTCAAACTCCTCTCTATTCACCTATAAAAATCAATGTAATTAATTAAAGCATTAAGCACAACAAACTAATTACTCCTAGCAAATAAACATAAGTCATTACATATATTCAATTGATGATGCTCTTAGATTAATCATATATCTAAATACATGAATATACATTCAATTTCAAAAAACATAACACAATTTTACCAAAAATTGAAAATTTTCCAATTTCTATATGCCTAAATTAGAAAAAATTTAAATTATACCAAATCAAATGTGATTGATGATTATATTAACTCAATCATACATCTAATTATATGAATATACATTTAATTTGGAAAAGCAAAATATAATTTCACCAAAAATTGAAAAACTTCCAATTTTTATATTCTTAAGTTAGAAAAATTTTAAATTCTACCAAATCAAATGCAAATTTATGATTCTATTAGCTCAATTGTACATCTAATTACATTAATATACATTTAATTTGAAAAAAATTTAACATAATTCCACCGAAAATTGAAAAATACTTAATTTTTATATCCTTATGTTGGGACAAATTTAAATTCTATCAAATTAAATGTAATTAATGATTCTATTAGATCAATCATATATCTAATTATATATACATTCAATTTAGAAAAGGAAATGAAAGCAGTAGCTCCTACAGCCACAAGTGAGTCCTAATCGAGGTTCACCTACTTTTTAAAAAGAAAATCATTTTTTCACCCTTTTGTCTTTTTATCTATTTTGACTTTATTTGAGGGTATAAAAGTCAATTCATATGATTTTAAATAAACATTTACGTTTTTACCCCTAATTCATTTAGAAAATTACATTTTTTCCTTTTCATCCCTACTATTTTTTGTTTAATGATCAGGGAGCCCCTAGGTGGTCATGGAAGACCACCCACAATGGTGGCTCCTTAATTATTCCCTTTAGAAAAATATAACATAATTTCACTAAAAATTGAAAAATTCCCAATTTCTATATTTTTAAGTTGGAAAATATTAAATTCTACCAAATCAAATATAATTGATGGTTCCATTAGTTCAATTATATATCTAATTACATGAATATACATTTAATTTTAAAAAATATAAAATAATTTCACCAAAAATTTCTATTTTCTAATTTCTTTAGTCATAAGTTAGGGAAAATTTAAATTCTACCGAATCAAATGCAATTAATAGTTTTATTAGCTCAATTATACATCTATTTACATGAATATACATCTAATTTAAAAAAAATCACCAAAAATTAAGAATTACAAATTTTAAAATCTAAAATTTACCTAAATTTGAATTTGATTCAATTTATATGTATTCATACCAAATTCAACTTCTACAATACTTAAAATCGATGAATTAAATACTTATTAATAACTAATTGAATGAAAATGTAATGAAATTAAAAAATCTTAAATCTTAAACACAAAAATCAATAAAGAACATCAAAGAAATAAAAAAAAACTCTAATACAACACAGAAATCAAGATAGACAACACAAAAATCTATAAAAATACACAAAACCCAATACAAAAATATAACATCCACAACCAAAAA
>JAOXYD010042193.1:0-13677 GCA_028565735.1 Pinacopodium congolense | reverse complement strand
TCATAGTGAGAGAACATAGAAGGAATGGGGATACCTAGGATGTTGTTGATTATGTCTCTCGAAAGATGGATAGGAGTATCTTCTACTTTGGAGTAGATGATATATTCATCATTCTCCTTAACCTCTCTAAGTTACAAAAAAATAGTTTTACAATTGTGGAACAAGTTTCAGCTGTAAGGATAAGGATAGGCTCCCACCCTTAATCAATAAAATACTGAACCAGGTCATTTTCCTTATAGTTACCCAGAAGAGTAGGTGAAATGAACCGATTTTTTGAAAGTTTCCTAGAAGCATAGTTTTGATATTAAGTAGAATCAGTGTCTTGGTAATCATTAGAGGAAAATATTGTACCCTTAGAGGTACTATCACCTCGAGTTCTAACCATAATGTAAAGAGCTAGGTAGAAAAGAAGGTTTTAAAAAATAGCAAACACCTAAGAAGGCTCTAGGAATAGATAAAGTGCAAGAGCAATTCTTACTGATAGAGTTAATCACATAACCTATAGATACAATTAATTAAGGGTGACTAAAGTATTAACACTAAACAAGGTTTTATATGAGCATGTCATGCCTATGAGTAATGGACAATGTAAACAAGCTTGAAACAACTTATTTTAAAATTTTTCTAAAAGTTGAACACAATTGGAAAATACCAAGTTTTTGAAAATTAAATTCACATGCATACTAGTTTCACAATAAAAAACATTTAAAACTTGAATTTGATTTAAAACAAAAGAAATCATTTAGACTTGAAAATTTAACTTCAATAGGTTTTAGATTTATTAGGAAAAACATGAAATTTTGATCTTTTTAGGAAAAACATTAATCAAATCCCTCAACTAAATAATTAATTTAATTTTGAACACTATAATTTTACTAAAAAATTAGTAAATTAACCAAAAAATTAACTAAACCATAAATTGTCAACTTAAAATTTGGTAATTTCAAAATTAGATTAAATCAAGTACAATTGACTATGTAAAAACCTTAATCGAGCATCTAATTGAAGTTCAAAATGTCAATTTCAGAAAACACACAAAAATTAAAAAGAAATTCAAGTAAACCGTAATCACATAAATCTGAAAATTGGTGAAAATCAAAATTGAATGTATGAACATGCAATTGAATGTTCTATAACCCTAATTATACTTCCAATTGCAAGAAAACAAAATAAATTTGGACTAATTTCTCAATTCAAAGCTAAATTCTCAATCTTGAAACCATAGAATCCTATAACCTTAAAATTGATGCAATTATGAGTTTAATTGAACCAAAATAGGAGAGGACTTTTGCTTATGGAGTTACCAGGAGCACAAAGATGGCCTTGTAGTCACCTGAAGTTCAGCAAAGATGGAGATCCCCTAGGACACTCCAATGGAAATAAAGTAATGGCATAATGAGCTTTTCCAAGCTAGAAAAAGGAAGAAGATGATAGCTTGAGATCATAGGAACTCAAAGCTTGTGTTTTGAAGGCTCAGAGGAGGGAGACAAGCGACAGAGAAGCTTCAGAGGCAGCCAAAATGGCGGATGGAGAGAGAAATAAGAAAGAAGACGAGTCAGGGAGGAAAAGAGAGGAAGAGGCTCTGTATAACTCGATTTTTAGGTTCAGTGGACCGATTCATTTAGATCGGTCCACTGAATATCCGTTGAACGACGAATACATTTGGTCGACCAACTAATCAGTCAACCGAACAAAGCCATTCGACCGACCAACCAACGTTTGGTTGACCAGTTCAATCGATCGAAGGTTCAAACATGTAGAAAAATTTTCAAAAAAGATGAACAGTACTTCATACATCTCTAATACAAATCTTAAAAAATGGTTACCTTTAAACTTGACATCATATCTTTATTTTTCTTGATTCAACAATGACAGTCATCCTTTTCTATTCTTTACGGTACCTACAAAATAAATTTGAATAAACTTTTGGTACTCTTATCATCTTAGTTCCATAAGTGTTAGTATACCTTTTGATACCAAATGAACCTGCATTCACATGTCTTAAATATTCATAGAAAAAATAACAAATATGTCTATGCCTCTCACAATAAGCGAAAAATAAAGGAGTGAAAGATCTATATGCATTTCTTGGTCTGTAATCATAATATAACTTTTGAGATGTTTACCTTGGTTGAGTGAATGTTTTAGAGTCATTGAGTTAATGTAGAAAATTTCTTAGGTTTTGATGTAACCATGATTGCATGATGTATAGAATGAGTTCTCGTTGAAGATGGTGTATTTTGACTAAGTTTAAGATTATCTTCCAAGTTCTTACATTTTACAAAAATAGTCTTACTAGATGATGCTCCATTATATCCTAGATCTTATTTATCATTTGCCATCTTTTGAACACTTAGCATTTTTTCTAACTTTTCCTTGTCTTTTGTAAATTTTGATAGAGTTTCTTTAAGTGACTTTACTTCTTTCTTTAAAGCCAAAATTTCATTCAATAATTCATCATTATTTTTTGACATTGAATCTAGATCTTTTCAAAGGTTTTCATTTTCTAATTTATTCCCATCTATCATTTTCAAGGATTCTACACTTTTATCATACAATTTCTTCTTATTTTTCTAAGTCTTCCATAAACTCTTGCAATTTCTCATATGTGTATTCAACTTCAAATTCATCATTAGAGTTAGGAGTACTTGCCTCATCGTGAGCCATGAAGCACATATTTTCTATCTCTTCTTCCTTAGATCCATTAGACTCGTCCCATCTCGCTTTAAGGGGTTTCTTCTTAAAACTCTTCTTTTCTTTCCTTTCTTTCTTTTCTTCCTTTCTACTTTCTCGAAGACGTAAATAGTCCAATCTAAAATGCCCTTTTTCACCACACTTAAATCATATTATGTTAGAAGTTTTAGAAAAGTACTTACCTTTGTGGATAGGAGTTTTTCTTCTAATAAGCTTTCTTGGCTCCTTGATGATGAGAGCGATGGATTCTTCTTCCTCGCTTCCATACGATGATTCTTCGTTCTCCCTTTCATCCTTCTTTGTTGCCTTGAAGGCAATGTTCCTTCTTTTAGGTGTAATTTCTTCTTGAGCATCGTTTAGCACCATCTCATGTGTGAGTAGAGAAACAATCAACTCTTTGAGTGACAAAGTATCGAGATCCTTCGTTTGTCATATTGTTATCACTTTAGATTCCCAAGACTTTGGTAGAGACCTCAAGATTTTCCTAGCAAACTTAACATTGGAATAGGTCTTACCTAGACCCTGTAAAGCACTAATAACATTATTGAAATGAGCATACATTAAAGAAATATTTTCATATTGAGTCATCTTAAATAATTCAAATTGATGTGTACGCATGCTAATTTTAATTTCTTTTACCTGATTTGTGACTTTATGCGTAATTTCTAAAGTGCACAAAATATCATAGACAGATTCACACATAGAAACTCTATTAAATTCTTCTATACTTAATGCATAAAATAAGTATAGCTCTACTATTTAGGGATACTAACCTCTTTTCTTCAAGATTTAGTTTATTGTCGTCCTTGAGCACTACTTTGTTTCCAACCATCTTTAAAGGTAAGGTGGTCTTTTAAGAGACACATAACCACAGATCCACACTTTCACTTCTCGAGAAATACCTCCTTCTAAATTTCCAATTCAAATAGTTATTTCCATCAAAATAAGGTGCTCTATGTGTGTTGTGGAGAAGGGCCACACATTAGAACCACAAATAAAAGAAACACATTAAGAAAAACAATAAGAACAAGACAAAGGCCAAGAAAACATGTAGGGATTACAATGAAGACAGCACGGGAGATGACACTTAAACCACATGTAGTTCAAAAAAATTTCAGGAACTTCTCATTATGATGACATTGTTACCACTGCATTCGCCTTAATTGCCCTCCTTCATGACTAGAAAAGAAACATCAAAGTTATTAGCCATATTTTATGCTCCTTGGTTGGGGCTACATCTGTCCCATTAGATTGTTTAGTTCTTGTAATGTGTCTTCTCTTAGGTGCTATGGTGATAAGCACTAAGTAAAACATCAAAACTTTGGAGAACGGGGATATACGTTAGTTCTATCCAAAAAGCCTACAATCAAAAGAAATAAACCCAAGATTGGGAACTTTCCAACAAGTTAGGATTAAAAAAATAAAAATAAAAATAAAAATAAAATAACAAAAATAATGAAATAGAAATAATAACAATGATAAAAAAATAAAATTAAAAAAGGAAATACAAATAAAAATAAATAAAGAAAATAAAATAAAATAAAAGAAATAACATATATTAAAAATAAAAAAATAATAATAATAAATTAAAAGAAAATAGAAAAATAAAAAAAATCAACAATAATAATAATAGATAAAATAAAAATAAAAAATTAAGAAAAGAAAGAAAAAAATTAATAAAAACGTTACTTGAAAATAAAAAATATAAACATATAAAAAAACGTAGCTATTTGCCTCTGTTGCTATAGTGACAGGACAAATTTGTTTCGTTTTTTTGTAAAATGTTTTGAATTTTTTAACTACAAAATTTTAAAAATAAATAAATAAAACTATTTCAAAATTTTTAATTTTTTAAAATTTTTTTGTTTAAACACGAACCTTTGTTTTTGTATATATATATATATATATATATAAAGTTAAGATCTTAATTAAACACCTAAGTTATTTAAACTAACTACGAATAAAAAAACATGCTAATTTCGGGTCCTTAGCTTGACCATATTCAGTTTAGCTCTAAAAAATAAGAAAAGGGAAAGAGAATAAATCCCTTTCTTTCGGTGGAAATTCTTCAAGGTATAGCTTTCCATGATGCCCATTCACCTTGAATGTTTTTTCTTTGAAATTTTCCATCTATGATAGTCCCATTTTGGTAAAATTGATCAACTTGAAATAGCGTTTCCCATCGACTCTTGAGTTTACTTAGAATCAATTTCATCCTTACTCTGAGTCATTTCTTTCTCATATTAACTACTCTTTTTGCTTATTGCACAGTCATTTTTCTATGAAGGATGACAGATAGTTATTTGTTTTCACCTAAGGAGATAAGTTTCAAACATGAACGTAAAGAGTGCAATGTGAGTATGGGTGGTTTCACTAAGGAGAATGGAATTGAAGCATTCGATAGTATTAAAGGTTCTTGATTTGGTCTTGTACCTAACTCCTCCTCCTTCCTAACTTCTTCAATGTCTTTACTCTTCATTTCCTCGACACAATTCACTTCCTCAACATGATTCACTTGTTGCTCCTTCACAGGATTTTCAACCGCATTTAGTTTTGGCAATCCTTCCCTTTCACCAAATTCTTGAATGAATTGCTTATGTTGAATCCCACTTATTGATCCCCAATCCTCAGAAACTAAATTTCATTCATGTACATCAATTAGTTCCCTTTTGATGTTCATGAATTGTCTCCCCAAAAGTAATTGACAACTTTTTTCTTCCTCAAAATCATGCACCTCAAAATGTACTGGAATAAAGAACCTTTCTACCTTAATAAGCACATCTTTCACCAAGCCAACTAGATTCTTAATTGATTGATTTGCCAAATGTATAAGCATGGATGTTGGCTTTATATCTCCTAGCTCCAATTTCTTGAAAATTGAAAATGGTATATGATTGATACTTGCTCTTAAATCACATAGGCACTTAGAAAATTTCAAATTACCAACAACAAAATCTATATTGAAACTCCCTGGATGTTATAACTTGGATGGTATATGACTATAGATGATAGAGCTGCAACTCTCCCTTAAAGCAACCGTTTGATTATCTTCCCAAGTCTGCTTATTTGATAAGATGTTCTTAAGAAACATTATAGATTGGGCATGTTCTCTAGAGCTTCCGAAAATGCCAAATTAGTTTGCAACCTCTTCAGTTTATCCAAAAACTTAGCAAATTGTACATCCTTTTGATTCTTCTTAAGCCTTTGTGGAAGAGGGATCTTGTTCATGTATGGTGGTGGTGGGACATAATGTTTCTCCTCCTACTTTTCTTGGCTTTCTCCTTAGAGCTTTCGACCATCTTTAATGGCTCCTCTAGTTATTTTCCTAATATAACTTTAATAGCCTTTAGATGCTCCCTTATATTGGAGTCTATACTAGTTGGAAGACTCCCCACACTTCTCATAGACAATGCATTCTCTAGCTACATAACTTGAACTTCTAAATTATGAATGGAAGAGGCATAATTCCTTACAATTTGATCCAATTTTTCTTGCATCCTCTTCTGGCTCTCTTTTTGACTATTAAACTTTGAGCTGAGAACGTCTATAAGCTTGTCCATCTTAAATTCCATAGATCTAAGCCTATATTATTGAAATCGTGGTGACCTTTGTTCTCTCATATTACTACTTGCATTGTTAATCTAAGAAAAGTTTGGGTGGTTCTTCCACCCCAGATTATAAAATACTAAAATAGGGGTTATTACTTGACATCTCTTGTGATGCTTCCATGTAGTTCACTTGTTATGTCTCCCTACTAACCATCAGGAAACACTTTGCAATTACATGACTCTCTTAACCACATAGCTCACACCCATGTTGTTATGCTTTTAATTTGTAATGATGTGGCCTACAAGTTATTCAACTATTTGGCCAATGCAGACATCTAAGCTTTTAAGGCTGTTACATCCATAGCAGTAACACCCTTCTTCTCCCTAAGAGATGGTTTCCTACTCCTTTCTATACTCCACAAGCAACTATTATCTTTCATCTAATCTAATTGGTTAGGAGTTGCATCTATCGTCTTTCGCATTAGAGATCCCCTTGAAGCTGTATCTATAGTACTTTATGTCTATGTAGTCACTCCATTACAAAATATTTATAGTAGAAATTTCCTTGATAGATTGTAGTAGGGGTAACTCCATTGCAGCTCCTTGAACCTCTCCCATGGTTCATATAAAAACTCACCTTTGTTCTATTGAAAATTTGTTATCACCTTAATTATTCTAGTAGTCTTCTTCAATAGAAAGTACTTGGTTAGAAATGCTTATACTAGTTGATCACATGTAATGATGTTCTCAGGATTTAGAGAATTTAACCAAGCCTTGACTTAATCCTTCAAAATAAATGGGAATAGCCTCATCCTTGTAGGGTAATCTGATAACCCATTTTATTTTAATGTATCGTAAATTTCCAAGAAGTTGGCCAGGTGAGCATTCAGATCTTCATTGTCCAAACCATAGAACTACAAGTTCATTTGCAACATGTTAAACAATGCTGGCTTGATCAAGAAAATTATTGGTCTTGTAATACCTTATTGGCTGCCATTAAAACTAGGTCTCATAAAATTCATAAAAGTTTTTTTATGCTCTCCTAGATTTCTTTCTTCTGCCATTGCTTAGTCAATTCCTTCTTGATGCTTTACTTGTCTAAGTTCTCTTTCATGCTTGCTAAGGTCTGAAAATTCAATGTCCTATAACTTGAACTTCTTTTCACTCTTGGATTCATGCACCTGCAATCACACAAGAAAAGTATAAAAAATCCTTAAAACAAAAAATTTAAATTGATCAGCAACGACGCCAAAAACTTGTTTGCTAGTTCTAATTACACTTTAAGTATACATGTCGTAACTTATAGTATAACTAATATTGATCACATTAATATTTATTCTAACCATCTAACAACCTAAATTTCACTTTTTAAAGGTAAACTAAAGTTATAAAAACTGAAAATTAAATTAAAATAACAAAACTTGAATGACTGCAATCGTAGAAGAGAGCAACACATAGAAGATACTCAATAATGAAGACTTAAGGATTGTTATATCCCTAATTATCTTCCATTTACATTATTATTTAATTGTATTTGATCCTAGATATCTAATATTTGATTACCCTCTCTCGAGATCTAATTAATTAATCCCAATTAAACTACCTAAAAGTTGAACTATAACCTCTCGGTTCACAACACAACACCTAAACAATGCATTAGGATTTGAATCAATCTTAAGGAAAATTAATAAATAATTAAGATCACTCTTTAATTACCAATTAATCACTTAATTGCAAGTTTTTTAAGATACTAACTCTCGTTGGGCACCCTAACTCGAATAAATCAAAATAATCTCTTGATTCAAAGTGATTATAAACTTCATAATTAACACTAACAACTAAGCATTAAATCAATGTAGTAAAATTTGGATAAACAATTGAAGAACAACCATTAAAATAGATTTATCAATCCATAATAATGTCCAAACAAAGTGTATTCAAATTAAAATTCAAAAGAAAAGAAAAATAAAGTTGAACTAGTGAAGACAAGGAAGCCTCTTTTTCAAGAAAATCTGAACAACCTTTATTGAATCTTGATTGACTTCATTTCTCTTGAGTTTCCCTACATTTTCCTCTTCCAAAATCTTTTATTTTTGTCTTAGATGGGTCTTAGGGTTAGAAGTGGGGCCTCTAGGTTTCCTCACGTCCTCTTATGTCCAAAAAATCATAAAATAAGTCTTGCACATGTTTTTCTATGTCATCCCACCACATTAGATTTTCTAACTTTGACTTCTACTTGGTATTTGTGCTGTATCTTTGTCTACAGACCTCCAAATTTCGAGAAGTTTGATACATTTTCTATAAACATGTTTTTCTAGTACCTTGTAAAATTTTATAGTAATTCAAGCTCTTTATGGGCACCTAATGCATCACCTAAGGTACAGTATGAAAATTGGTGCTAGTTTGGGTTTCATTCGTTACCTGCACATCTAAATATCAAATTGCATCAACCTATTCCTCAAATAAGTTCGTAATTTGCCCCAAAACAATAAAAATTTTAAAGAAACACTCAAAAACTTAAAATATAATGAAAATGATTCAAATGTTCCAGCTATCTCAATTTAAAACACACAAATAACACTTAAAACACCTAAAATCAACCTAGAAACATAGTCTGAAGAGATGTAAACTTGGTAGTAGCCCAAATACCCATCAATGAAGTAATAAAATGCATTACCAATCACTCTCTCAATCATTTGGTCCATAAAGGGTAATGGGAAGTGATCTCTCTTGATGGCAAAATTAAGCTTCCTATAGTCAATGCAAACTCGCCAACCCCATAATGGTCTTAGTGGAGACCTTCTTACCTTTCTTATTATCCATCACCATCATCCATCCCTGCTTAGACGCACATTACAATGAGCTCAC
This sequence comes from Pinacopodium congolense, assembly GCA_028565735.1. Classification (NCBI taxonomy): domain Eukaryota; kingdom Viridiplantae; phylum Streptophyta; class Magnoliopsida; order Malpighiales; family Erythroxylaceae; genus Pinacopodium; species Pinacopodium congolense. Next base: position 4,567 of record JAOXYD010042193.1, on the reverse strand, counting down.
CCACTCACTATTCAAAATTGGATAAATGATGTCCATATTCCAAAGCTTCACTATCTCTTTCTTCACAACCTCTTGCATCTTTGGATTTAACCTTCTTTACCTATCTCTTATTTTCTTAGATCCCTCGTTAAGATTGATCCTATGCATTACTATATATGAACTAATCCCTCTAATATCTGAAATTTGCCAACCTATAGCCCCTATTCTCTTCTTGATGGTCTCTATCATCTACTCCTCTAGCTCCAAGTTAGGTTGATTGGATGTGATAATTGTTTCAACTCTACTATAAGTGGCTTCATTATAAAAAGTGGTTTGGGTGCTTTAGTCCCTTTTAAAGGTTCTTGCTTTAATTTTTCACCTAACTCCTCTTATTTTAGGCTCTCATCTCCTTGAAACTCTAAGATTTCCTCAACTTTCTCACCCACCACATTCACTCATTCACTAACAACATCAATTTTCATGCAAGCATTCCCCGTTATTAGCTTCTTTAAAGATTTGCTCATGCTAAACTCTACTTCCCCATACCTAATTCTCAACACTAGCTTCCCTTAATGAACATCCACTTCTACCCTACTGGTATTCATAAAGAGCCTACCTAAAATCATTGGATAATTTATATCTTCTTCAAATAAAGCACATCAAAATCAGCCGGAATTATAAACTTATCAACTTTTACCAACACATCTTCAACCACTCCATATGGCCTCTTAATTTATTGATCAGCCAATTGAGTGAGCATAGACATCGACTTCATATTTTCTAGCCCTAATTTATTGAAAATGGATGAAGTCATCAAGTTAATACTTTCTCCAAAATTGAACAATCATTTAAAGAATTCCAAGTTACAAACAACATAAGGTATAGTGAAACTCTCTGGATCTTGTAATTTAGATGGCATGTAGGTAGTGATAATTGAGTTATAAATTTCTGTCAAGGCACTATTTGGTTATCGTTTTAAGTCTACTTGTAAGTTAATATATCCTTCAAGAAGATGGCCTACTTGGACATGCTCTCTAATACTTCCATAAAAGACAAATTAATTTGTATCTTCTTTAATTTCTATAAGAACTTAGAGAGTTGCGTATCCATTTGATGTTTTTTAAGTCTTTGTGGATAATGGATCTTTGGCTTGTATGGTGGTGGAGGGATGTATGGCTTCTTCTCCTCTTTCTCTTTTCTTCTTATTTTTCTTTACCTTTCTCTTTCTCTTGACTCTCCCTTTTAGCATTGTCACCTTTATAACTTGGCTCCTCCAATTGCTTGTCACTCCTAAGTCTAATGACCTTCAATTATTGTCTTGGAATGACCTCTGTGTTGTTTGGAAGGCTCCTTACACTTCTAGATCACAGGGAATTGGCAAGTTGCCGCACTAGAAGTTCCAAATTGTGGATGGATGATGCCTAATTCTTTATTATTTGATCGAACTTTGTTTCCATCCTCTTTTGGCCTTCCTCTTGACTAGTGAACTTGGAACCCAAGACATCCATTAACTTCTCCATCTTGCTCTCTAAGGATATAAGTCTATCTTGTTAGAAATAGGGTGGATCTTGTAGTTTCACATTATTACTTACATTGTTAGTCTAAGATAAATTATGATGCTTTTTACATCCAAGATTATAAGTGTTGGAGTAAAGATTGTTATTTATTAGTTGTTTCCCTATGTAATTTACTTGTTTAACCAACATGAAGTAATCAAGGGTGACATGAATATCTTCCCCACAATGCTTACATCTAGTTTGTGTGGCCTACACTAAAGATGAAAAAGTTCATTGTATAAAATGCTCGATTGTCTAGTGAGGGTTCAAATTTTCACTTGAAGGGTAGTCATTGAATTAATTGGAATTATCATTTTTTCCTTCATAAATCCTTACTTGCTCCTTTTACTTGACCATATCCTATTAATTTTTTTTTCCATTTCCTCCAAAATAACATAAGTTGCATCTACAGTTTTTCCTATTAATAAACCTCTAACTGTTGCATCAAGTGTTCCTCTTATATGTTGGTTCACCCTATTATAAAAACTTTATAAAAGGAATTCCCTTGGTAGGTTATGATTTGGATCACTCCTTTGAAACTCCTTAAACCTCTCTCATACCTTATATAATGATTCCCCATCACTTTGTTGGAAGTTTGTGATTTCATTTATGATTCTCATTGTCTTGGACAATGGTAAATACTTGGCTAGAGAAGCTTGTGTAAGTTTCTCCTATGTAGTGATGTGCTCTGTGTTGAGAGAGTTCAACTACGCTTGGCTCTATCCACTAAAGTGAAGGGAAACAGTAGCATCTTAGCCACACCATTAGATAGCCTATTACATTGGAATGTGTCAAAAATCTCTAAAAGGAAGTTTGCAAGATGGGTATTGGCATCTTAATTTTCCAAGTTATAGATCTTCACACTAGATTGGAGTATATTGAGTAGAACTAGCTCGATTTGAAAGTTATTTTCTTGTATGGGAGGCCTTGTGATTCTTTGTTGGTTAGCATTGAAATCAGGCCTCATGAAATCCATACACGTTCTTTGGTCTAGACCTTACTCATCTTCTTTTGCCATAGTTTTTTAAATAGTCTGTTGGTGTTTTGCTCTTCATAACTTCTTGTCTTATTTAGTGATGCTAGAAAACTCTTCTTCAATTAGTTTGTTAAACATTCTAGTGGTGTTTGTGTTCGTGCACCTATAAATACACATTGAAGAGTATAAAAACCCTTAAGTCAAAATTACTAAAACTGAGTAAGATGCCAAAACTACAAATCCCTGAAAATAATGTCAAAAACTTGTTATTTGCTAAGCAATGCTAACTTGTTTTATGATAATACTATAAGTGAACCAGTGATAACTTATAGTATAAGGAATATCAATCGATAAGGTTTAGGTTTGGTCATCACTTGATTGAAATTAAACATTGTCTAAGACATAATTTCAAATAACAAATAGTAAAAAACAAACTAAAGCAGAACAATTAGCAGTGAGTAATTAAAAGGGTAATGTGCAAGAACTTATAAATTAAAGATTTAAGATTAGGAATCACTTTTATCCCTATTTTGTTTCTCCCTTATCTTTTTAATTTAATTATGTTTAGCTCAAGATGTCCTAACATTTTATTCCTCCTTTCTCAAGGTGTAACTAAGTTTTCCTTACTAAATTAAATAGGATTAGTCTTGCAATCTCCCAATATACAAAACTTGTCATAATTATTGTAATAATTATAAAGTAATCTTATAGGCAATTAATTAATTAATCAATATATCTCTTTAATAAATCAATTAACCTAATAATTATGAGTCTATTGGGTGCCAACTCTGATTTCATAATCCACAAAAAATTAACTAGCTCAATTTCTCAATATATTGTAAGGTTTGAGCATATCAAATATCATGAACATCCATTCATTAAATCAACAAGATGAGTTAAATAAAATAGTTCAAAAATCAATTCCTACAATATGATTCAGCCATGCATGAGGTTAATCAATTTCTTAACTAACATAATATCAACACAAAAAGATAATAGAAGAGAAGAAGAAACAAAAACTAGTGAAGGTACTACTATTCTATTCATTTCCTTATGCTGGAAATTTTGCAGTTGACATGTTCTTGCTTAGAAGTGGATGTTGATTTTGATTCTTATTAGGGGTTAAATTGATTGAGTTTTCTATTAATCATTTATCAAATAATGACCCGTAATTGAGTTTTTAAGTGTTGAATTTATGTTTTATAGTGTTTAATTTGTAGATGGTTGATCAAGATTGATTGGAGATAAATTGATAAAGAAATGACATGTTCTGAATCATTAATGGTGATCTGGAGAGACCCCAATTGATGGCCTATAGACCTACATTGAAGGGGTTAAGAATAGTCTATCATCGTTGATTAAGTTATCCTTTAATTACACCGTTATGCTTCTAGTTAACCCATAGTTGTAGATAAGAGCAATGATTCAAATCCACTAGCTCTGTACTATAATTTCACTCCACTAGCTCTGTATTTGCAAATATACTCGAAGTTAAAGAGTGGTGAAAATAGTCATTTAAGATAGTGATATAATTAAGTAACAAAAAATATTTATGAAATTTTTTTTCAATAAGATAAAAAGGCTAGATGTCTTTTTAATTAAGTCTCTAAGGCGTTGTTATAATTCTAAGTTTTATTAACAAATAGAATAAGTTATTATGCTTGAAAGTTGAAGCATGTAGTGTAACACCCATATACCCCTTGAAAGGATCGGCGGGTATTACCTAAGATAGGACTCAAATATATCAAAATAATACACATCATTACCAGAATTCAAGCAATGACTAGACATGTACATTGAATTTATATGAATTAAATTTATTACATTCCAAACTTTTAAACAAATTAGTGCATATCTATATATTACAATATGACAATATTTATAAATTGGTTAAAAAAAACCATCATGTCTCATATTATGATGTACAACTCAAATATACATTCTCAAACAAAAACACATTCTTCATTAGCCATTGGGGTTGTTATTGTCCCAGACTTCAAACCCTCCTATCTGAACCTACACAGGGGTAAAACCACCGTACTAAGCATAAAGTTTA
>JAOXYD010042173.1:0-13678 GCA_028565735.1 Pinacopodium congolense | reverse complement strand
TGCAATTCATCATTATGAGGGTCTAGCCATGAAGAATTATGTCGAAAAGCTGAAAGTTTATTATTCTCAATTGAAGCAGAAGTCCTGTATTCATTAGCTTTAAGAGGCAGATCATAACACTAGCTTTTACCATTGAGCTACAGTTGGTAGACAAAATAGAAACAGAGTAATAGTCATGACTAGTTCTTCCGAGGAGATTATTTCTGCGTAAGAAGGGTTGAATGAATTAGCTTTTCTGCATTTCAAGATCCTTTTGGGACATGAGACTTCCCTTGAGCCACTTTCAAATGAGCTCAGATTACAGTGGGCAAGAACTTTTCCGACTGGATTTGCCGAGTTGATCACAAGAGCAGTAACTAGAGAGGGAATCAAAGCTCCCTTTTTTAGCATGCATCCTAACAAAGCCCCAGGGCCGGATGGATTCAGTGCCAGATTTTTCAGCATATCTGAGACTACACTAGTGAGGTTGTAGTTAAGACAGTGTTGTTCTTTCAGAGGGGGACTCTCCTCTCTGAAATTAACAAAACCTACCTTTGTTTGGTTCCAAAGGTTCCTAACCTATCTAGTCTCAATGACTATTGATCAATTGCTTATTGTAATTTGGTGTATAAGGTGGTTTCTTAGATATTGGCCTCTCGTCTTAAAGCTATCATGCCTATTATGAAAAACCAAAGATAGACTGCTTTTGTGTTAGGTAGGAGCATAGGAGATAACATCTTGATCGCCAAAGAATTATTCCAGTCATACCATTCCAAGAAGGGTGTTAAGAGTTGTGCTTTAAAAATAGATTTTTCTAAAGCCTATGATTCTCTTAACTGGGACTTTCTTGTCTCGACCCTTCAGGTTATGGGTTTCCTAGGTAAACTTATTCATTGGATTAAGTTTTGTGTTACAAATACTTCATATGCTGTCTTAGTTAATGGTGAGCCAACTCGGATGTTCAAAGCTGCTAGAAGGATTAGGCAAGGTGACCCCTTATCACCTTACCTCTTCGTATTAGGAATAGAGGTGTTCCATCGACTCCTTCGGATTCATAATGCCAATAATCCTATGTTTAAGTTTCATTACAAATGTGGTAAATTGGGTTTGGTCAACCTCTCTTTTATGGATGATTTGCTCCTCTTTTGTAGAGCTAATTCAACCTCGATCTCTCTCATGTTAGATTCTCTTCATAGTTTTGCAGAAATGTCTGTTCTTCGCTTCAACCAAAGGAAAAGTTCCCTTTCCTCTCTGTAGGTGTTGATCTCTAGGTAGGCAGTGTGGCGCTGGGTTAGGGGTTTGTTCCTTGGCAGCTCCCTTTTAGGTATGTTGGTGTTCCCATTTCTAGTAAGAAGCTTTTGTATAGTAACTGTTATCCATTGATTGCTTCTATTCATAAGAAGCTTAATAATTAGTGTAAGAACACTCTATCTTATGGTGGTTACTTACAGCTAGTTATTTCCACTCTCACTAATATGCATGTGTATTGGTGCTCTCACCTTACCATCCCTAAGGAAGTGCTCAAGACTCTTGATAAGCTTTTCTAAACTTCCTCATTAAGACTCTAATCGTCATGCTAATCTCATTATGCGCCAAATGCCTGTCTACAATCCTAGTTCTGAAGAAGAGGACTTGGTGTATTGGATTCCTGATTCCTCTAACCAGTTCTCTATTTCTTCTTGCAAGATCTTCCTACTTGGCAACCGGGAGCGATTAGAGCTTAAGTTTAGATCGTAACAGAATGTGTAAAAAAAACAATTTAAGAATTGTTTGTACAGATGAAGGGAATGTTCTTAACATGTCTAAGTCGATGGAATTAATGAAATACTTGAGGGGGTTATACACAAGAGAGATAGAAAGTACTAATGGTGTTGCCTAAAGGCCATACTTAATTGTATGATATTGACTATGTAGACACCTATGCATATGTGATAAAGATGAATATCGATGAAGTCCTACCACTGTAAGCATCTTTCTTAGAGTTGACTCTCGTCCAATATGGTTTTGGGATTTTATTCCCTATATGGTTTGAAATAAGGTTGTTAGGACTTGCATTCCTCGATGATCTATAAATATAATTGAACAAGGAACCTATATAACACACAATTATGTAAAAAGATGATGTTGGTGAATTTAGAAAAGACATGAGATCTTGTGGAATTAGACATCAAGTGAAACAGTAAAATGGGAGTCTTTATGCTTCATGTTATCGTAATGGGAGATGATGATGGAAAATTAGCATCGGCATAGAGATTATGAACAAAGATTTTTATAAAGAAATCATGATTACTATAGTACTCTTATGATATTGTGGAATGTATACATGGAAACTTATAATATTACATGTAATATCAATATGATAATGTGTCATTAATAAGGAAGGTTAGTCGGAAAATGTGTTTAATATGATTTCTTCCTATAACATTATTAGACAATACAATAATGTATAAACCTTGATGTGTAGATGGTATATGAAATCGAGGTTCTAAAATTGATCTGTCTTTGTAACATTAGTAGATATTTCATATTAAGGGTAATGTTATATTAATACACTAGGATGCGAAGTGCTGCATAATTAAGCAAAGATTACCTAGAGAATAAAAAATGATCTAATGTGAAATTTTGTTAGGCTTTGATCGTGACATTTACAAATTCATTAGTTTTTAATAGAAGCCATAGCATAATATGTTAGTCTAATGGTCCATTATGCTCCTGTTGTTATAGTAAGTAGGGATACTCATTATGTTGATTATAGATGCAATGATTCAAGATGGTTCAAAATGATATGTTGGTAATCCACAGTTGATCCTTGTAATTTTTATATCAACAATACTGCATAAAAAATATAAGATGTACTTCATGGATGACAACTTTGAAGAATGATTGATATGAGTAATTGTTATTATGATTACCATATAACCTTTTATCTAACCATGATATCACTTAAAAACTGTTGTATTTTAGTAGTATGGAAGAAGAAATGATAACATGTTACATTTTATGTATTATTTTTCTCTAGAAGATAGCAAATTACATATAATTATCTAATATGTAGAAAGTAAAATTACGTGTACGACCTTGTTTAGGGACATGTATAGGCAGTTTGTTACAACATATTGGTAGATTAACATTGTGGTATTATACAATAATTAATTATGAGTAGCATAAATGTCAATAGGTGATAGTGTAGTTTCTCATTCGAATTAAAACTTCCTCAAGAAACCACACATTATATGGTGGGAATCATGTATGCTGAGACTATTCATTCGGGTGGAGCATTTTTAGGTAAGTATTTGAGCGGTGTTAATCCATTTAATTGTCAATACTTTACCGTCCAAAAGAAGACAGTTTTGGTGTGGGTTTTTTAAGATGTCGCTTATCAAGAAGGTAATGTGCATAAGTTTTGTTTGCATTTGTAAGATTAATGTTATCGCTTCCACCTATAATAATTTAGTTTCAGAAATTATGTTTGTGTTTGAGTTTATAAGAGATTTCATATAATGCTGTTCATTCCACCATTCCTTAAATGTTAAGAGTTTCTGTAGTGAAAGATGAAGTGCATGTAGGTCGTTTACGATGGGAGTGTAATGAAGATTTGGTATCTTTATTGTCAAGGTTTGTAACCTCAATTGGAATCATGTATAGTACATATCCTTGGAATTAGAACCTTTTTTTGAACTAAATTTCCACACATATATAAAAAATTTGTCTAACCGGTAAAGTTACAGGAGTCTTATTGCAAATCCACCAAAATTGAAACATCTTATATGAACTTCATTATGGTAAGACGGTACTAAAGAGAAATGTATATAGTTTTTATACCATCTTCTTTAGTAGCAAGTACATAAACATTATGTGTGGTTATATAGTAGGATATATTGAAAATTTATTTGTTGATGTTTGTATGTTAATAAAATAGCCATTGCATTAGATGGTTTACATGAACCTCATAATAGGGGCGAAAGGGTATAGTTTTTCCTGGGATTATGGATTTTTATTATAATGTACCTATTGCTACAATTGAATAGTTGTTTTTCCTTGATGTATTAAATCCATATATAGGATGTACTAGGTGTTAAAAATAATTGTATGTTATAAACTGCGATAATGTTTGCACATTAGATGTATTGAATCTATGCACAGTATGTACTAGGTATTAACAATGGTTGCATATTATATAACTACAATTATGTTTGCACACTAGATGTACTGAATTCATACATAGAATGTAATAGGTGTTAATAATGATTGTATGCTATATAACTGTAATTGTGTTTGCCTGCCAGATAAAGGAAGTCAGGCTCTCAATTAGCAAAAGATACTTCTTGCAGGAGTAAAGGGCATGCTCATTATAGGGATAAACAAGGAGTTGCATAAGTTAGTGATGTGGTGCTGTATAAGAGAATATGTGTTCATCCATCATAAATGTTTTATTGCATTTTCTTATGTAATTCATATAATGGTTGGACTTATTAATATCATAGTTGTATGTAATAACCTGTGATAATGTTTACAAGCCTTACAAAGGAAGCAAGGTTCTTAGGAGGCCAAAGATACGAACGTGAGCAATAATGGCCATGTTAGTCAATATCGTAAAAGGGTTAATGTTTAAATTGTTATTCAATTGCAATGTTAACTATGTACTGGCATTAGTTGTTTAAATTCTATACACATGCAATGTTTGTAGGGTTTTCAAATGCAGTGCTATGGAAGTAAAGCATATGACATGGTTTATAAACTTAACAACTGGCAGGTTTAGTGGGTGCATAATATGAGATTTGGTCAGATGCTAGAAATGAAATAGTTCAGCATGTGTACAAATTTATGTTATTGGTTGTGCACGCGCTTAAGCCCAGATGAACTGAATTTGACTATGAGAAATGGGTTACATGAGGAGATATGAAATGATGATGTTGGATGGATTTTAGTGGTTCTAAACAGTCCTCGACACATACTAGAGAAAGGATTAGAATCTAAGATTCGTTGACTTTGTAATGAATAAGAAGTAAAAGAGAATAAGATTTAAAGAAAAATTGTTCTTAAAAAACGAAAAGATGCAGATTGTGAGGAAGCTTTTTAAAGACATTTCTTATTGTATATGTTGGGAGTGTTCTTGTGCTTTAGTATATCACATAGGATAAGTGCTAATATATGGAGCAGTTTGACTATAGTCTATAATTGTGAGAACATATTCTAGGCCCATTTCATATTGAATCACCTTTGCACACATACGACAAGATTTCATGAGGTTCTTTGTGAGAAAGAGTTTGCCCCCTGTATAGAAGGATGCATCATTATCTTAATGGTGAGCTAGTTGTACAAGAGTTTATATTATATTAGGATATTTGTTTATAAGTATTGTTGAATTGAAAGTATTCTTATTTATAGATTTTTTACTTGGACAGGTTGAGAATTAAAAGTCTACTGAAGTGGAGGAATGCTACTCGTATAATTGATTGGGATGAAATTATAATTAAGGAGGTAGTAGACTTAGACAACTTTGGATCACAGCAATATGGAAAAGCAAAGGTTACAGTTTGCTTCATTGTAATTGGTTTTCTTTGTTTGCTTAATAAATCCTATAAGTACTACATTGGTTATATAATGAGTTAAACATTTTTTTAAACAGATGTAGTTGATATGTTATAGTGATGAACACTCAACTAGGAGTAGTGGTGAGTAGGAAGAAATTATAAAATTCTACAACAATTGCGATTGCAATTGAAGGCATGTGATGGTTCATTTAAGCATTGGCAACAAAATTCCAAATGCACTCAATCATTTATATGCCACCACTATTGGCTATTTTCAATAAGACATTCATTATGTTCTTATGTTTGTGCAATATTAGGAGATGAAAGTACTCGTGGATCAACTAGCAGAAATGGACAGGATGTAATGACACATTTTGAAAAAGTGTGAGAAATTAGTAGAGATGCATGGTGTGGAGGAGAAGGTCCCAATAAATGAGGGTACAAAGGTTAGAGAAGATGACATTCATATTGTTGGTGTCACATCCAAAAGTGTGAGAGGTATTAAGTCTCTTTAAAAGAGTCTTTATGCGAGTCAATAACAAAAAAAATCTATGAAAATGGTTTGTGTGCATAACATATGACAACTGAATTGATTTTCTTTATCTAATCAATGAGAATGTGAACATGTTTTATACCTTTTTAAATACACAGGGATTTGTTGAAGAGATGAAGCATACTGAGTTTGAAAGAGAGGCTGTAGGACTTGTAAATGATAGCTGGATGATATAAGTGGATTTAAGACCTTCTGGTGGGTAAAGGAAGACAAATATTAAAGTTGTATTATGCTTTCTAATATCTACTTATCATTGCTCTAGATGCTCTAATGTAATATTGATCTAATACTCAACATGTACTATTTAGGAAGAAAGGTTCTACCCTAACATTAGGAGATAAAGATTCCACTATTGAACCTTCAGTCAGTAGTTTAGAATCCATAAATATTAAATATCTGTTCAAAAATACTACCCTGAACACGAGGTTAATGATTCCATAATTATAACAAATATGGTTGTTAGTGGTTGAATTCGTTAAGTTAATATGAATAAAATAGATTTACTGTTTTAAATGATTATACAGGATCAGTGATGTACAAGTTATTGGAAATGCATGATGTCAGCTGATGCTGAGTGATGTCTTGACCAACTTCAGAGCCAAATTTACAATTAATGACATAATATTATATCACTACGAACACATTTATGGACCTTTGGACTCATTATTTATAAAAAAAATCCATAAGGAGTATTTAAATATATTTAGTTATTTACAACATATTTGTAGTTTATAATAGGATTTACGTCAATAGTTCTACTAGAAAGTGCAGTGACACCTGTACCAAAATGTTCTGAGATCCACATCATGGATTTGTTCTTTGCAGTACATGAAGTTTGAAAGTTTGCCTACCATATATTTGAGTCAAATTGATTGACCTGTGTTATTTAAACTTACATGTATAGAGCCATTCATATTGCTTGTGGAGAAGAGGTAGGGAAGTTTATAGTTGACCTTAACATGTTTCCTATTATAGAGACATACAAGAAAACAATGTCAAGGATCTTTAACTTGGCATTGATAAAACAATGTCAAGGATCTTTAGCTAGGCATTGATTGCTACATTGCAAATTAGGTAAGGCGAACTTATTCATTGTGAATACATGTTTACGTGCTTCATAAAATTTATGTTTCTGATGGTATACTCTATTGTGCATTATGTATGTGCATCCTATAACACTATCCAGGTTATGATTCCTATCTTTATTGACTATCACTACTGGTGTTGTTACATTGACGTGTCTTTAAAAGAGATAAAGATCTTTGACTCATGTATAACCATATTAATTTATAAAGAAGAACTGTGTCAAAAAATGGTGAGATAATGGATAGAAGTTTTATTTGGAATTTGTGTTTGTAATTCCAATTTGAGAGATTATATGTTACGTACCTCAAATTTTGGTTGGTTATTCATGTTCTTAAGTGGTCTAGAGGATACTGATGGCTATATGGTTTACTATGAATTTTAGAAAGTCATGGAAAATAGGAACTGCCTCGTCATGGAATTTTTCCTAATAAGCAAACCGTTATTTAGGAATCGAGGCTCTACTATGATGTAATAGTTGACACTCTGAAATATTGCAGCCTAACTGTAGTTAGTTTATGTAATTGAATAGACACTAAGATGTGTTGCAAACTCCTTTGTACATAGAGAAGACAGTGATGTTTACATGTGTTGTACTTTTGCATTGTGGAGAGGTGATTGGAACATTGGCCATAGGTTAATGGTATGTTTTACTTACATTTGATGTCATCGTAATGTGAATTTAGTTAAAATGACTACTAACTAGTATAATGATTACAGTGTGAAAATCTTAGAATGATTGCAGCATGAAAATCTTAATTCAATGTGTACATATGTGTGCGAGCGATTAATGGGAAGTGAATTTAATGCACTTTGCCACTTGTTCTAATATGGGGACTCCAAGAGTAAACATTATACTTTAGTCCATTCAGTCATCTCTCTCGATTAAAAATTTAAAAAAAAGTAATTAAATTGTTTTGTAATTAAATTTGTAATTAAATTAATTAATTTTATATTTTATTTAATTACAAATTGCATTTAATTACAATAAAATTAATAAAATAAACATTGAGAAGAACATGATACTATGTACCCATTGCAACAACGTGATTGCATGTATGGAATTTCGAACACATGTACTGACAAGGTTGTATAGGTATATATGACAAATTCCAAAGATATGTATTTGGTACTACAGCTTCACAACTCTTTTTGAAGGGATCAATTGTACTACATTCATTCTTTATTTGTTCAACATTTGATTCATGTTAGATAAACTACATATGCTAACATCCAAAAAATAAAATGGAACATATGTCCACGTAAGTTTCTCAAGCCATTATATTCAATTTACCATCCATTACTCTAGTAAGTCGTTTCCTACCACACGATTATGTGCCAGTAAACCTTAAAAAAAGTAGTGCAAATTGATCATAATCATTGAAATGAATGAAATAGTTGGATGACATAATTAGTATTGCAATATCGTCTATTATAATCAATGCTTCGATAAAGCACAATGCTCTGATCGTAGACTCTCGGATACAAAATAACTTATGTTCTTCGTTCAACCTACATAGACTATTCTCTATGATACTGTGTCTGTTTGCAATTTCATCTCCTAACTCAATAAAATATATTTCAAGTTTGGTGTTCAGACACATTAATCGTAATAAGGCATACAAAATACAACCAAATAAGATAGTTCAATATCCTATTAACTTCTAAAATTGGGATAGGAATATTTCATATGCCAAAATTAAAAAGTTAATTCTCAGTGAGGTGGATCAATTTACCATAATTCCTACATGAAGTCATTATTACTAGTGTCTTCAACATCACTTATCACAATGATCTCTATCTTCCTTTTTTTATTCATTTCTGTATAGACATCAATTAAACATCGTTTGTGATTTATAGCAATCGATGATATCTTCACCATGTTCAAGAGGGGGGACATGTTGTGCCTACGACAACACGATGTGTAGTTATTAATAATATATGTACTTTCAGATGCATACATATAGAATATTACAATATCATGGTAAATAATTGACATATCAAAACTAAATGGGAACAGTCGACCTTTGCCTTTAACAACTCACTTTCCTATTCTAAATGGTCATATCTCAGAACAAGAAACTGTATTTAGAACTTTAAGTATCTTAGGTACTTCCTCACAATAATATCTGTAATGTCTATTGTAAAGGAGACAAGTTATTTTTAATTATCATAAGTTGGATTTGTCAATGGTTAACATAAAATATAAGAGATAATACAGGTAACAAAATAATCTAGCATGTCATCAGTGGAAAATGCCTTCTTCCTTGACGACGAACTTCCTTATAATTTTGACATATTTTTCAAAGACAAAGTCAAGTTAGTATTTTGACCATTACCATTTCCAAGTCCATACATCGGATAAAGAACATAGTAACCTTCCTTAAATAAGGTAAAAACTAAGTATGTCGTTTACTACCAACAACCCTTCCTCAATAACCAACATCCTCCCCTATGTGTATAGACATGACCACCCTAATGTATGATTTGTACATACAACGATATTTCATCGAAGTTGTCAACGTAAAGTAGGGAACTAATACACAGAAGTGGTTCCTGACTCCCGTACTAGGCAAAAAGAAAGGTTTCACTATTATCACATGATACAACTATATCAAATCTCCCATCATGATCCATATCCCTTCTATTTGCACAAATTTTACAAGTCTATCAACCTTTTACTGACCTTAGGGTCGCTCTTACAACATACCCACACCACTTTACACAGCCATTTCATTAATTCTAATAAGACTTATGCACACGAGAATTAATGCAAGACATCATAAGGGATTTAAGGTGAATGGTTAAATCATCCATTTCATTTGGATGTTGATCATATCCTTCTCACTTTTGGAATGCGGGAAGCAATTCACGTTAGCTTAGACACATAACTTCTATGTACCAACGATGAATGGTTTGAACTCATTTGAAATTCACTAAGTTGTAACTAAATTACTAAACTTGCTGTCATGTAGACTATTCAAAGTTACGTTGTCAACATAGTACTAGGTCAATGGGTCAAGTGTTAAGATAGTCTAGACGTGAGACAATACCAGAGAACATAACATTTTGGTGCGAAAAGCTATGCTTTGCTATTTCAGAAGTAAATAATGAAGGAGTAGGTTATAGTTCATATTATTAATTATGTATAGTGTCAACACATGTCTTCTATAACACATTCAATTTCACACCTATGATGACATTTTTAACACATTAACTTATTCATTTTCATACATTTACTCAACTTTAACACCAATTATAAGGTTTGGAAACATCATTTACACATTAAACAAAGTCAGAGCTACACAATACTACTTGAAATATTGAATGTTCTTAATTGTAACAAAAAGCTTCAAAGGTATTAACAAGTTTTCATATGCGTAAAAGAGTACTTCTTCCTTGAAAGAGGGAACATTACACACCTTATTGCTTCGATAAATTATATGTTTAACAGATACCTTTCATGGGTGAGATTTTTTACCACTTTTAACCCTATTTATAACATTGGAGTGCAAGTTGTAGTGATGTTGAAGAACCTCTCCATTAGTCCAATGCCACTAGTACCATGTCTCAATCTCTTTCTTATTAGTAGTTTTCGTCATAATATGATGTATGAAAGGGATAAATCTAGTGGCATGTATTGTATTTAGTTAGTTTGTTTTCATATACATAGTAGGGGGTTTACATAACACTTATGATTTTTCAGGGATAAACTAACGTCAATTAGTCCACGCAAACCAGTCAAAGAATCTAAAGATAACCTTCATTTCTAAAATTAAATTTAACCCACATCCCCATGCCCATGTTAGAAGGACCAGAATAGTAGTGTAGTCTATTGTTTGTTGTTTTATGGTATCATTTACATATATAACACTGTATGCAGTCCCAAACCAACATGTATAGTCTTGGTAATTTCAACAATCTACATTCTTCATTAGTTATATCGCTACGGATGTGAGTGATTGTAGGAATTCAATGAATATGATAGTTATCATATGCCCAATAAGTGTTGATGATGGTAAAGAATCACACCCTGTGCTCTATATTGGTATAAAATTTGCTGGTTAGGAAGATATAATTCAAGTCTATCAATAGTATGTCAAGTCAAAGAGATTTACAACTACAATAAGAAGAGGCAAGAAAGACCCTTGTGATGCCTATGTGTTTAAGAAGTTCCTATGCAACAAGGGCCATTTTTATAAGTCAACAGCAATAAATGGGTTGCCGCTAAGGTCATGCCATATAATTAGTTATGAAGCTCATTTAAAATTCTAACTAATTGAAAGATGTTAAACTATAGATAAATTTGAAAATATCCATAAACACGTATTTAACCCTATCAACGCCAGATTCATATGGCAACATCGTTCAATTAATTTTCATATAAGAAGAAGACTAGAGTTTGATGACATAAGTGAAATAAGATTATACACGAACCTTTAGACAATTATGGTTGACTTTGGAGGATATGAAAATCTTTCATACTCGTATAAAGATTGTTTAAATTATTTGGATATGATCAAGCGAAACAGATTGGTGGGAGGGGATGCTAAATTTATTTATAAAATGTTTATGAATATGAAAAATGAAAACCACTAGTTTTATTATGCAATTAACTGTAATAATGATGGTATGTTGAATAATGTCTAATGGGCTGATACACATAGTCATGCTACTTACAAAGAGTTTACTAATATTGTTACATTTGACATAACCTATCTTGTTAACAAGTATGATATGACATTTGCATTATTTGTAGGTATAAACCATCATACTCAATCTATTTTATATGTACATACACTCCTTGGTGATGAGATGACTGAAACCTTTGTATGACTTTTCCAGACTTGGTTAAGATTTATGAATAGGAAAGCATTTGAGGGAATTATAAAAGATGAATGACAAAGAATGGGCAACGCTATTGATGTATTATTCTCAAATACAAGACACAAGTTGTGTTTATGACACATCATTTGAAAATATCCAAAAAAATTTTGGCTCACGCAAGCCCTACCCGGACATAAAAGGAAGTTTTTGGATGTCATATATAATGCCAAAAATAAGGATGAGTTTGATGAAAAATGGAATGAATTGGTGAAATAATTTAGCTTAGGCAAAAATCCTTGAGTTCAATATCTTTTCAACAAGTATTTAACATGAGTAATAGTGTATGTTAGAGACAAAATTTAGGTTGAGATGTCCACAACTTAAAGGAGGAAAGGAATGTATGCTTTTTTTGATGGATGTTTGCATACATGTAGCTCTTCACTTAATTTGTAGAGTAGTATGAGAAGTTGATAAAAGAGAATATTGAACGTAAGGCTGAGTTTGATCACATTTCATCTGAGAGTTGTGTGCCATTGTCAACTTGCTTTGACATAGAGAAGGTTTTTCAAAAGGTATATAATGCTGCAATATTCAGGAAAATCTAAAATGAATAAATATGTGTCATGTATTATAATATAACATGCAATACTTCTGTAGGTAATGCAAAGATGTACAATATTGTGAAGATGAGTTAGGAAGGTTTCATTGTGCGAGACGTTCACTATAAATATTGGTGAATCACTAATATATGTAAATTTCTCATGCAAGTTGTTTGAATTCAAAGGCATAATTTGTCATCACCTATTTAGAATCTTCCCTTGTAACAAGGTGAACAGTTTCCCTGACCATATAATTTTAAGGAGGTGGTGTAAAGATGTTCTAAGGTACCTAATAGGGATTCATTTTATGGTATTTTCATATGTGTTTCGATGTGATTTTATCCCTATTTTGAAGTTTAAAGTGCCTAATTGGTGTTCATTTTGAGTTTAAATGTAAGATTGATCATTGGATACAAATACTAGTTGAAAGGGCCTATTTTGGAGGAGCATTGGAGAAAAATTGGAGTAAGAGGAGGCTGGATAGGAACTTAAATGATGGCATTTAAATGGCACTGTTTAAGTCTCCAATAACCTCTATTTAAGTCATTTTCCCAGTTTCTTCAACAATGGTTCATTCAAAGGTTGTTTAAGTCAATTCAACTGCTGTTTAAAATCTTGAAAATGAGAAAAATAATAGCAAACTTTTGCTTCTCCAAACATCTCAGACCTTAGAGGAGGACTATTAAAGGATGGATTGGATCCATTTTCAGTAATTTTGCTCCCCACTTAGGGCAACCTTTTATTTCTTTGTGTTTTTCTTAGATTTTGGCTTATTTTCATGTTATTTTCATCTTGTTTCATGTTCTCTAGTTAGGTTAGGTTGTTTAAGGAATATTACATTCAATTTTTACGTTTTCATTACTGCTTTTTTATTTGCATTTATTTTTCTTATGGATTTTGTTTAGGTTATGTTAAATACTTGTTGAATCTTTGGTTTCTATTAATATAATGGTTAATCTTTATTTTTACATCCTTATTCCTCTTATTTCCTTTATGATTTTTGCATTCCATTTTTTGAAGTAATTGCCCAAATGCCTTCATATGCGAAGTTTTTGAAGGAAATCATATCTAAGAAGAGAAGATTAGAGGATTATGAGACAGTT
>JAOXYD010042152.1:0-13678 GCA_028565735.1 Pinacopodium congolense | reverse complement strand
AGCTGAAATTGTTGACTTGGAGTTCAACGGCACCCTGCCTCCCTACAACGGCACCATCACAGGGTGCCGGAATAGCTCGAAGTCATGATAGTTCAACGGTCCCTTGATCATCAGACAACAGCACCCTCTCCTGGTGCCGTTAATGGACAAAAATAAGAAGATTTCTTGATGTTTTTACTCCAATCTGCATCATTAAGCTTCATTATGCAAATCAAACATAATAAGACATCAATTAAACAATTAAACACTGAATTAGGGGTCATAATTCACCAAATTAACCATGAAAATCATATCAATTTAAACCTATCAATTTCTCCCACCATTTTATACAAAATAATAGCCTTTACTACTACTATAAAAAGATTATCCAATCTTTCTAGTAAGTTAAGATCCTATTAAAACTTAACTGATCTAGAGTTTTTTCAACAAAACAACTAAATTTAAATTAGGTAGGCAAGATTTTTATTAATCATATCTTATGTGACTCCTAGATCCATTAAGTGACAATTCTTTGTAAAAGAATATCTTATTTATTATTTATAACCCTACCTTTAAATTCATATGATCACGAGTTTATTCATCTAAATCATACAAATTTATTTATGTAGGACTTATTATTATAAGAATAAATATTTTGAAATTAAAATAGCTGTGATTTTGTTTAACAAGCCTAATAATGAACTGAACTTATGCTTTCTTCTAATTGCCACCACCATTAAATCACATCGGCAAAGGTATATTGACATTAACTTTTAGATCTGGGCATTGTCGAATCTCCTTTCAATTTCAAACCACTAATAGCCTAGTCATCACTGTGATGTGCCTAGCAAACCACCCATAGTCAACTACTTCCTTCTTCAGTGGCTCCAAATCTAACAATTTTATGGTAGTTTCAGATTTGATACTCTTTGAATGTTGAACGATGATAGTGGCCCACCATGCTTTCGTTGCGTCCTACTAGTTGCTATTGCCTAGTGGCAACATAGCACTGCCAGTGTCAACAATTATGTTCAAACATTTAACTTGTTCAACTTTACCATTTATCATCATAAAATTTGGACATGAACCAATTATTAGTTCACCCAATCTCAAGGATTATCCAGAACCAGTAATCTAACTAGTAAACCAGTTCACCTAGTTCAAGTTTCAATGGTAAGGACTAAAAAGTAATTTACAATCATGAAATAAAAACACATATGAATTTCTAGAAAGCATAAAAAGGGATGGAGATCTCACCAAATATAGAAACATTAAAATATAAAATAGCAAATTTTCAGAAGCATGAATGTTAAAAGTAGCGAAGGCTTTAAATATTTTTTGAAACATTTTTCTTTATGGATATAAGAATGGGTTTTCCCAATCAATTTGAACATTCGTATTTGTTTTTTTTTTCAATAAATTACAACTTTTTAATTTCAAAAATTTTTTAAAATAATTATTTAATCAAGTTATAAAATTAAAATGTTTTTAATAATGTTGTTGAAAAATTAGGATGTAATTACATCATTTATAGCATAATAAAATAAAAAATTTTAATTCATATTTTATTGTGAATTTGATACATGTCTTCTAAAATATATAAGTTAATGGTAACTACTTCAACTACATATATGCTCTACTTCTAACAGTATTTATAAATTAACTTTGAAGAAACTCAATAATTAAGAGGAAGGAGACAAAAAATTTTATGAATGGGTTATGAAAGATTGGAGCAAAATAGACTATTGGAGTAAAAAAATTAAAAAGTTGAAAAGTAAAGAAGAGAGAAAAATGGAGGCTGCACTTGGGGAGAGAAACTTAAGACAACTAGGGTTTAGGAAAAGAAACAAAGAGAAGGGAGCGAAACATATATATATATATAAATCAGGAAAAAGAAAATAAAAAATTTTAAATTGAAGCAACTGTGTCGATGTAGTGACACGCGTCGCTGCAGTGATAGTGTTAAATACTATCAAAATGTGTTTTTTCCTTTTTTCCTTTTTTTCATTTCATTTATTTATTTATTAGAAAAGAAAAACATTAAAAAAATTTTAAAAAATTTAACCTAATTTAAAAAAACTTTTTTAAAACAATAGTAAATAAAATAAAAAAATAAAATGAGAAACTAATTACTAACAAAACATGTTAAATTGAGTTATAAGATTAAAAAGGGAAAGAAAAGATATTACTTCCCTTTCATTAGAGAGAATGCCTCCGAGAAAATGTTTGCATCTTCGGCCATTCACTTTAAATGTTTCACCCTTCTTATTATCCAATTCAACTGCTCCATGCTTGAATGCTTGAATGACTTTAAATGGACCACTCCAATGAGATTTTAGCTTTCTTGGAAACAAACAAAATCGAGACTTAAATAATAATACCTGATCGTCAGTCTTGAATTCTTTCTTTTTGATATAGGCGTCATGCCACTTCTTCACTTTCTCTTTATATAGTTTGGAATTCTCGTAGACATCAAATCCTAGCTCTTCCAAGTCATTCATTTATGGTAACCTTTTCTCACTGGTTGCTTTTCCTTCGAAGTTCAAAGCCTTGGTACCCCAATACACTCTATGTTCTAGCTCCACGAGTCAGTGACAAGCTTTCCCATAAACAAGATGAAAGGGAGTGGTACTTATTGGTGTCTGAATGTAGTGCGATATGCCCAAAGCACATCATCAAGATTTAGTGTCCAATCTTCCCTCGAATCACTCACTGTCTTCTCAAGAATTCGCTTAAGCTCTCTGTTCACTAGTTTAACTTTCCTGCACGTGTAGGGATGGTAAGATGTGGCTATTCAATGATAAACTCTATATTTCTTGAGCATGACTTAAAAAGGCATGTTGCAAGAGTGCATTCCCCCATCACTAACGATTGCCCTTGGTATTGCAAATATATCAAATAATCGTTTTATGAACTTCTGTACTACTTTATCAGCATTGGTTGGGATAGCTACTACTTCTGCCCATCGGGAGACATAATCTACACCTACAAGGATATAAAGTATTGCGAAGTAAGGATGGGAATGGTCCCATAAAATCAATTTCCCATACATCAAAGACCTTAACTTCTAAAACGTTGGAGGTTCACATCTTATCTCGCTTTGAAATATTTCCTACTCATTGGCATCAATCACAATTCTTAACATACTCATGTGTGTCCTTGAATAGTCTAGGTCAAAAGAATCCATACTCCAGCACACGAACTGCAGTCATGTTGGCTCCATAATGAACCACATAAGATGAATTATGACATTGTGTTAAAATTTCAAGCATTCATCCTTAGGAACACACCTACGAATTAGTCCATCAACACATATCTTATATAAGAGTAGTTCATCCCACAGATAACGAGTACACTCCAACAAAAATCTGTTCTTTTATTACTGGGTTAAGTCGGGAGGAAGGATATCACTTGCAATGTAGTTCGCTATATTAGCAAACCATGGAATAAAAGAATCGGTTACCAACATTAATGATTCGTTGGCGAAGTAGTCATTGATGTTCACACTTAATCGCATCTCCCCACCTTCTAAATGTGATAAGAGATCTACCACTACATTCTCTGCTCCCTTCTTGTCTTGTATATCTAAATTGAGTTCTTATAGGAGTAATACCCATTGTATAAGCCTTGGCTTGGCGTCCTTCTTAGCGAACAAATATTTTAGTGCTCTATAGTCAGTAAAAACAATTACCTTTGAGCTTAAGAGGTATGAGAGAAGTTTGTCACATGTGAACACCACAATTAGCAATTCCTTTTCGGTAGTGGTATAATTAAATTGGGCTCCTGTCAATAAGTTGCTAGCATAGTAGATGGCATGTAATCTTTTATCCTTCCATTATCTTAGAACAAACCCTAATGCTTGGTCACTAGCATCACACATGATATCGAAAGGTAAGGACTAATCTGGTGAACTTAAAATTGGTATGAATAGAAGTGCCTCATTCAACTTGTCAAAAGAATTTAAACAGTTAGCATCAAAGTGAAAAGGTGCATCTTTAACTAACAAATTGGTAAGGGGTCCAGCAATAAGAGAGAAATCTCTAATAAATCTATAATAAAACCCAGCATGTCCCAAAAACACTTTAACACCCTTGATGTTGCTTGGCGGCAGAAGCTTCAAAATAACTTTTGTTTTGGCTCTGTCTACCTCCATTCATTTGCATGAAATCTTATGTCCCAAAATGTCGACTTCATGCACCATAAAGTGAAACTTTTCCTAGTTGAGGACGAGATGCAATTTTTCACATCTTTGAAGTACTCTATCCAAATTGTTCAAATAGTTATCAAAGGAATCTCCAAATATCATTAAATATTAACATAATTTTGCTGACCTGTTCATGATATAAATAATACAAGTAATAACACAATATAAAAAATCAACATTTACATATAAAAAATAGGACATAAACAAACAACTAAAATCAAAAACCAAAAACTACAACAAAAAACAATAACCAAACATAAAAACCTAAAATAACAGACAAAAACTATAACCAAAATATATGTATAGGTAATAAATTCATAAAAGCAATTTTCATAACTAAATCACATCAACGTTGTCTTAATTTCACTTCAGATCATGAAATGTAACAATTATAACATAAATTTATCAAGTAATTAATCTTATTATAATATATAAAAATTATAAATATTTCTTTTCACTTTTAAATTTATTGTCCCATATTCAATTTCACATGTTAATTTAAAGCCTAGTAAAGTATTCTTTAATGGTTTTCCAGCTAATCACATTACAAATATATCATCATAATAATTGTATAGGATGCCTTTCTATACCATTAGTATCCCAACACTAATACTCTAGCACTTGTCACATAAATAGTGCCTACCTAATAACATATATTATATTCCCTACTCTTGCAATATCATGGCACCAATTTGATGCCTAATAAATAATGTACAAGGTATTCCCCACTCTTAGAATACCTCCACATTTGTCCTATGGACAGGTGTTAAGCAATCAATCACAATATCATATCTTATATCCAAGACCATTGAATATATATTATCTTAGGGAATAACTAATTCCCAACCTTTTCTTTTATCAATTATACCGTCTTATTTCGAACATACATCCTAAACTACAGTTCATCCAATACCATATTCACCAATCTTAGTATGTGTTTACAATTTCAAAAAGACATCTTAAACTATAATTGATCCATCACCATACTCAACATTCTTAGTATGTGTTTACAATACCACATACTCATACTTTTGACAATTAATACCAATGAAACATGTAATCACATATTCTCAATTAATATAGGCACACAATATGAACAAGTAACATCAATTCCCATTAATCTCATATCTAATATAAGTACATCACAACAATATATATTTGAAAATGGTATAGATACATCATATGATAGCATAATATTCTTTTTGAGTTCACAAAATTCTCTCACATTATTCGAATAATAAGCATTTATAATAAATAAATACATGAAGGCACATAATTTTGAAGATAAACCCTACTAGTACTTACCGGACTAGTGATTCTTATCTCTCAAATAAATAAAATTTTGTCAAAAAGTTAACAATACAAAAAATTAAGCCACATTTCTCTCCTTATAATAATAACAATAATAATTATCATTTTTTTTATTATTGTTTTCATCTTTTATTTCCCTTCTCTCCTCTCCTTCTTCAATTGTTTACTCCTCTCAGTGACTCCCCCCACTCTCTTTCTATTTCATTATTACAATTTGATGGGCACAAATCAACTCCAAATGGCCCATTGTTTACTTTTGTAAGGTTGCTCGAATTCTTTCCACTAGCTTTTAACAACTTTGTTTTGTTTAAAATTTTAACTCTAAAAGGACAAAACTTGAGATGCATCCTTAAAAATGAATATATGGGAGTCCTATATTGAAAATAATAAAGAAAAGAGGATAAGTTATGCCATAGATTGTTACATCATTTACTAGATAAATTGGTAGTTGGGTATAAGTTAACCTAAGTCTAAACCCAAGTTTTAAAAGGCGTTGTACCCAAAATTACTTATGGTGAAATCTATAAAAGAGATATTGTGTAAACAAGATAGAAATACATATAGTTATGTTTTTTTTATAAAAAAGTAATTAATTAAAAGCTAGAAAAGGAAGTTATGTAAAAGCATAAATAATGGAGCCAATAAGAGAAAACGGGGAACCAACCACAGCCTAAAGTCCAACTAAAGACAAAAACCACACTAAGAGATAGAATCCCATAAGGTTGACTGACCAAACAAACTATAATGTCAAAACCCCATCCAATAGTAGAAAGGGACTATTGGGCTAACTCTGGATCCACAGTGACCTGCCCAGACAGTCGAAGGCTTCTAGCGATTGAGAGAGGCCATCGTCAACATGATCGGCCTTGTCTAGGGACAAGGCCCATTTGGTTCTCTTGGCAGTAAGATCTTTAGAAGATTTGTAAATAGGGGTTTTATTTCTCTTTTTTGTAGGCTTAGTATTCATAGGCTTCAACTGGCAAGGAAAGAGCTTCTCGTGAGTCGAGGAAGGTTAAACCCTCCTAGAGTGGGTCCTAGGCCACTCACACTATTGGAGAGGAGGCATGGAAGGAAGACTAGGACTTATAGCTAGCAAATTGTGTATTGGACATAGCCTTAAGTCAAGCTCGAACATATAGTCTATTGAGCCAAGGATGGTTTCACCTTATTTTGGCAATGAAAAAACAACCTTTGTTACTAATGTTTATATTTATTAAATGTGCTTGAAAGATAGGCTGGATAAAGTTCACGATGACCAAATTAAAAAGTCTTGAAGAAGAAATTGAAGAATCATATGAAGACGCAAAGTTTGAAGAAGAAGTTTAGAATAAGTTTTATTTTCATTTATTTAGTGTAAACTTTGCTTGCTTTTATTTTGGTATTCTCAAGAGGCTCTATTTAATTGTTCATGCATACATATTTTAGATTATGCATATAGGTATATAATCAAAAGGTGCTATGTGTTTTAATATGATTACATGAGAATAAACCTCTTCATACTTGTCTAAATTAATTAGGAAAATATACATAAGTTGTTAAGGAAATGTTAAGACTTGTTTAGACATTTTTAGAACTCGAAAATTTCATTTACTATAAAGATTTTTTTTAGAATTATTTGGTTGAGTATGGTCATAAGGTCAGTCGAACAAATAGGATAGGTTGGTTAACCAAATGATTGTGTTTGGTCGACTGAATAATTAAGAAGAATTTATCTGTCGACCTAAGCACAATGAGAAGACTTATCGGTCGACCGTATCATGAGATTGGTCGATCGAATGTTGCGAAGGTTCCAGATTGTGCAAGGGATTGTAACATTGCACAACTGTTAATTGCATTAATATGTTTTGCCTATTGGATAAATGGTAATATTACCATTGTCTAACAGATTCATCAGAAATTATTAGTATAAATATGTGTGTGTTATGTTTATGCATAAGTGTGGGAAAATACAGAAAGTTTGTATGAATACATTGTTTTGGGTCCTACAAGGTTTTTTTTTGGTTTACTATTTGAAAATCTTTTATCAAGCATTTTTTTGTGTATGTGTTTTTGAGTGAGGTGAAAAAACATTTTATGTGCATTCATTCATAGCCTCTTGTGATTATCAAGTGAAATTAAGTGAAGTATTTTTCCATTGTATCGAGTGGTTGAGAGGTTATTCTTAAGCCTAGGAAGAAGAAAAGAGTGAAAGGTTATCCTTTAGCATGTGAAAAAGGATTAAATTTGTGACATTGTTATCTTCAAGTCGTTATAAGAACGAAAGCTCAACATTGGTGTTAAGGACTAGATTAGGAGCAAGTGGGTAGCTCCGAACCAGGATAAATCACGATGTATTCTCTTCTCTCTTTACCTTTATTTTGCATCTATATTATCTAATTGTTTGTTTTAGATAAATCTGTTTAAGCTTCCACGTTTGTGAGAAAAAATTTTATACATTAATTCACCCCCACTTTAGTGCCATATCTATCCCAACATAGGCTGACTGATCCTCATTTGTATTGGAGTTGTCAAAGTCATCAATCAAGAAAGGTTCACTTCGAAAGACAGCTGACGAAGAAAGGTTGCTCAACATCTAGAATAGATATGTTATAACAAAGCCTCTCATCTGGCCAAGGGCTAGCCATCCAGGCAGGCCCCAGCACCATCACATGAAGTACCAATAGGTAAGCTTACAAAATAAGAGATAATTAGCTTATCAAAGATCCTGATTATTCTGAATAGAGGGATTGTGAAATGGAGTAGCTTATAGAACTTTGGAGAGGAACATTATCCTAATTAACTAAAAGGTAGAGGTTGCAAGCTACTGAGCAAGAGTAATAAGATCCTTGAAAATTTGATTGTTTCGCTCTTTCCATAGCACATAAACACAAGCAAAGAAAATAAACATAGCCGTCTTAGCAAACTTTCCTCTGGAAAGTTGGACCATCTGGAAATAGGAAGAGGACAAAGAGGTTAGATTTTAGTAGATGCCACATTTATAGAGTAGACTAGTCCCAGCATCAAGTTAAAGCTATAAGTAGAAAAGAGGTGGTCATTTCTCTCTAATGTTTCCATATAGAACACAAAAATTAGGACACCAATCATATATGAGCCGATCTCCAGTAGCGGCTTTCTCTTTAATGGCTAACTAGAGAATAAGGCTATGTCTTGGGAGAATTAAAGGAAGCCAGACTAGTGGGAATCTTAGAAAACAATCTCAAAAGGGGTGAAGAAACTTTTAATCCTTAACATTGAAGAATTTGGTGGATCGTCCATCGTACTCTAAGTAATCGCTTCTCCTAGTATTAGGGGAACAAAGAATGGGGGTTTGTTTAAGCTTAAGTAGATCAGGGGATTTGGCATTTAGCCATCTTCAATGGCTATAGTGAATAATACTTGAAAACTTGTTGTGCCTATGAAGGCCTGAATAATAAGAGAATTCTAGAGGAGTAACTATGTAAGAAAATGCTTATAGTGTCAGGGGCAGTCTAAAGATAAGTATGCCCATTCCCTATCTTAAATCAGAATTTTTGAATGAAAGTGTCTCTAGTTTTGAAAATTTTGCTCCAGCTCCAAGAATCCTTGAATGAAGGATAATACACCTAGAAGCTTTTGGACTTCGCAATCACATTATCAACCCACTTAACCCACAATGCTTCTTCATCGGAGATGAGAATCCAGATTCTCTGACTAAGAAGTACTTTATTTTTGGGATTGAGCAATTTGATACCTAGGCTGCCCTTTTTTTTTTTTTTGCAAACCTCGTCCCAATTACCTTTTGCTCGATGGCAATGTTTGAATGTGCTAGAACAGAGAAAACATTGAATTTCTTATCTAGTGCCTTGATAATATAAGCAGGAAGGAAGAATAGGATAGACTAGTATACATGTAAGGAATTCAAAATAGGTACCACAAGCTGCAATCGACTTGTAAAAGATAGAGATTTGGTAGCCCGTGAAGAAATTCGATTCTCTATTTAATTAAGATGGGGAGACAGTCTTCTTTGGGAAACCTAGAAGTAGTCAACAATAATCCCAAGTGTTTAACGACAAAGGCCTTAACCATGAAGCTAGAAATATGCGGAACAACCTTAGAAAGGTTAGCAATAAAGGGTGTCACAAATGCCTGGCTCTTTAGGGAGTTAACCAGTAAGCCAGAGGGAGAATATAATTAGGTTAATGTGTGGAAGAGAGTATGGATAGAATGGTAATCAACCTAGAAAAAAAGCAGTAGGCCATCTATAAAGCAGAGATGACTAAGCTTTAGGTATCTACATTGCCAGTGGAAGGAGAAGTTGGAGTGCATAGAGATGTGATAATTGAGTATTTGGGTTAAGGCCTCCATATAAATGATAAATGTCCCCTCATCTCAAGCCACAGTGGGTTTTAAAGAAGGGGAAAGGTTACCCATTGGCAATTATAGACACGATAGAAGTAGAGATGCATTCCAAAGTCCATTAAATAAATTGGTTTGAAAATCCCATGACATAAAGAGTATGAATAATAATGTTCCAATGAAAAGAGTTATAGGCCTTTTTTAGGTCAATCTTGAAGGAACATCTATTGTGATCATTGTCAAGGTGATAATTGCAAAGGATTTCCTAGGCCAATAAGATGTTATCCCTTATTCTCCTGTGCTGTATAAAGGCTGATTGATCGGGGCTAATAATGGTAGGGAGAATAGATTGTAGTCTTAAAGGCTGACTGATTGGGGCTAATAATGGTAGGGAGAATAAGTTTCGGTCTTTTAACTAAGAGCTTGGAACTGCTTTGTATAATATATTCTAGCAAGATATGTGCCTAAAGTCAGAAGCAGTGGATGGTTGATTAGATTTAGGCATATGATTGATAAATGTGGCATTGATTTCCTTTGACATTTTTCCAAATTGAAAGAATTTAAGGACATCCTTAGTTATGTCCCTCCCAACGATATCCCAAATTTTTCTAAAAGAGAGCTCATTGAACCCATTTGGTCTCAGCGCTTTAGAAGGATTAAAACTAAAGAAAACCTCCCTAACATTAGAATTGGAGAAAGGAGAAGTTAAGGACACAACCAACTGATGCTCTAGTTTGCACCCAACCAAAGTGCCTAGCCTATGGAAGCCAGGGGTAGTGCGCCTGGGTTTCCCTATAGTTGCCTTGAAAAACTCAACTAGATGAGCTTTAATAGCACTGGGAGCCGTTAATAAGGAGTTAGAGTTACCTTGTAAGAAAGAGATGGAATTATGGTTCTGTCTTAGCATTAGGGAGTTGTGGAAGAATTTTGTGTTACTATCCCCCTCCCTCAACCACTAAATTCGAGCTCTCTACTTATAAACAGATTCTTGTGATGTAAGGGCTAGATAGGATGACTGGATAGCTCGATTCTCTACCAGCTTAAGAGAAGGAGAAGAGTGATTGGCCAGGAACTACTGAGCAACAAGCACGTTGTCAAAAGCCTATTTAAAATTTAACATTATTATTAATATCTAAAACTTCCTCCTTATTTAAAATTTTCTGTGCTTGCCTGATTGATTTAAGATTTTAGACCACCTTAAACATAGGTGTGTCATAGATATAGATATTCTAAGCTAAGGCAACATAAGGAAGAAATGCTAGCAAAGAGGAGAGGAAATTGTACGAAAAAGGTCATGGGGCTGTGGTAAGAGATAATTGGCACCCCAAAAGTAGCAAAATATGTGGGAAAGTTAAAGAGTGACCTTGGATTGGCAAGGATTCTATCAAGTTCTTTTTTTACATAAAGGAGGGAGCATCTTGTTTATTAGATCAGGTAAAGAATTGATGAAAAGCCCGAAGGTTGCTTAGGTTGCACTTAAACAAACAATCTCGAAGGCTTGAAGCCCCTAACAAGCATGAAGGAGAAGGTTATGAGGTCTTTAGTAGGGGATAAAATGGTATTAAAGTCACCTATTAGAAGACAACAGGAATGAGAGGATTGGCTGTGAATAGACTTGATCATTTTCTAGAAGGGTACGCACCACTGGGCAACATTATGACCATAGACACAAGAGAGTTCAAAGCCACGACCCATCCTAGGCAAGAAAAGAGATAGATGTAGGAGATAATCATAAGAAAGAATTAGGTTATAAGACAGTAGTTTTGGGTTCCAAAAATAGATAATTCGGGCATAGCTCGCTTGATCCAACTCGTGATCAAAAGCACAATTTTAAAATAAAATGGAAGGAAGGAACTCAATTTTATTGAGAGATTTGAGTCTCGACTCTAATGGAGACACAAAACCAAGATTCTTGAGCTTGACAAAGTTCTTGAACCCAAGGACCTTTTAAGGTTCATTGATGCCTCAAATGTTCTAGAAAAAGGAATTTCATAGACCTACTGGTAGGGTAAGAAGGGGCTTTTTCCAGCTCTTAAGTTTTTTTCTTGTCTTTTTTCCCCTGTTTCATTGAAATAGTGATATGAGATGTCAAGGAGTCAGTATAATCGTCCTTATCCAAGAAGGAACCCAAGAGTAAAAGAGAATTACCAACTGTCTCAGTGTGCACCTTTGAAGTGGCTAGGACCACAAGCGTTATAAGAAGGGGACCAACAGTGGATAAGGTGGGCACATGCTCCTTCTTAGCAGTGGCATCAGTAGGAGAGGGACTCCCAAGTCGAGGAGCAGGCTCCGTCGAGGGGGCTAGGTCCACCATGTCTAGAAAAGGATGAGGAGATGAGGCAGAGAGTGGGGTCAAAGGTGGATATAGAACCTGTGTAAGTATAAAGAGGAGCATTATTTATACTTGGGTCCATGTCGGTTAATACCAAGGAAATAGTCCCAAGAAGAAGCTAGGGCCGTACAAGTTTGGGGCAATATCGATCCCAAGTGTAGAGGGACCTGCCTATACTAGTGGGTGTAAGAGATTAGTCCCTGATCTACCTATGGTTGTAACATAAAGGCATTTATCTTGCCCTTGACACCGAGGCTCTTGGTGAAGCTCCGAGGCTAAGAGGTCTTTAGAGAAGCCGGAGATGAATTGTTTCTCAGTGGCTTACCATTCACATCGAGCATTTTACTACATCTATGAAATTGAAACTTCCACCCAAGATTTTATCCTCTTGAACATCATAGATAGTCAATTCATAAGAATTAGGGAAAGGGTTAGAAAGGTTCACCTTAGCACAACACTGTGCATATTGAGTATGGTGCATATTGGAGGTAGTAGCACGTACCTGTAAGGGACGCCCCACTACATTAGTGTGTCTACTAATTCCATCCCCTGTCTAGTACTCAAGGGGAATGTTATGGAATCGAACCTAAATAGGAGCCATAGAAACTTGAGCCACTAAAATGGAAATGCCTCACTACCAATGACGGAGAAAGAGAGGCCAACCAAAGATATGCCAAGGGCCTTGGTCCAGAATTGCTTCCAGACCATCCTTCGAGGAAAACCTAAAGAGGTATTGATCCTCCCCTCTGATGAGGTTCTCCAGGAGCCCAAAGGATAGCCAAAGTTAAGACACCACTTATTGAGCCACTAGGTACGCAAGTCTCTTCCTTAAGAAAAAGCCTATCAGGCAAGTTTTGAGAAGATCAAAGCCTGATTCTGCTACTTTAAGAGGAGGGTCCACTCTAATCTAGCCCATATCGGCTTTTAGGGGAAAACATTAAAGCTTATAGTTGTCAAAAAGGCCATGGTCCTTATCCGCCACATCTTTCCACAATTTTGTTACTGAGGACGTAGGAGGGGCTACCAAGCCACAGACGAGATAACAGCCTTCTAAGGGAGTGATCATGGCCCTATAGGCAATAACAAAGTACAGGAATGAACAGTCGGCCATATCGATAAGGAACTAAGCTTTGGGAAGCGAGTGGGAGAAGGGCCTATAAGAGAAGGGGTGAGAGGTTTTCTAGATCAAGATGGAGGAGCAGAGATGACTAGGTTGGCACCAGAAGAAGGGGTAAGCGCTTTATGGGGGGAAGAAGGGTTGCCAATGAGCATGAAGGAGAAGGTGATGAGATCTTAGTAGGGGCTAAAATGGTAATAAAGTGTAGCATCCCACTCTCATAGGACACCTACTCGACATACTCGACATTTTGATGAATATCCGAGTAAATATCCTACAAGGGTGGTACACTAGAGCAATTACATTAGGCATTATGCAACATAATCAAAAGAAACATAGACATTAAACCTTATATTTTAGTAAACCAAATTCCATTTATACATAATCATAAATTGGACATAAGTAGCAAATAGAACAAAAA
>JAOXYD010042151.1:0-27328 GCA_028565735.1 Pinacopodium congolense | reverse complement strand
AAATTATATTTATTTATATTTATAAATATAGTTTATAAAATTTAAAAATTATAAATAAAAATTTACTTTTTTATATTTTATAAATAAAATTTACCTTAAATAATAAATATAATATATAAAGTAAATATCCTGTATTTTTATTTTTTAAACGACTTCCTATGTTCATTTTTTTCAAATACCCCTTGTATTTTCATAAATTATCATTGGACCCTCTGCACAGTAACTTTGTTATGTCAATAGTCATGTTACGCGTCACATCACCTGCCATATCATCAGTCCATATAGTTAACAGCGCCACATTATCATAGTCAACCTGCCACATTATCTGCTACTTCATTGCAGAATAGCTCCAGAGAGTGTTTGATAATTTTGTGAAAACATTGGGGGTCTGTGATATTTTGAAAAATACAGGGGGTATTTGATAATTGACAATAACATAGGGGGTAAAAAGATAATTATTCTTAAGAAAATTGTGAATGAAAGAAGAACATGCACAAAATTAAGATCGTTTTTGTAAATATGGAATTTTTTGTTTAAAACAATATTATAGGAGTATAAAGACTATAACAATGGTCTAGAACTTTTATATATAGAGTTGGAAGGCTTATAGAGTCGTTAATTAAGAAAACTAGCTGTTGAGTGACAAAAAATTGATTGAAACCTGAAAGTAAAAACTAGTTGTTAGACCTAAATGGCAGTTTCTGGATTTATTAATGGCTCCATTGATCTTCAACTAAAATTGCCATTGATAGTGAACAATTATAATTGTGCCATTGTTCTCTTGAGCAACAACCATTGTATACTACTGTTTTGCTATAAAAAATGCATAAAGTTGACTCAAAATAATTTTAAAACTCTTTGGACATTTTCCTAACATTAAATTTCCAAATCATTTCAATTGACTTTTAACCCAAAGTTAGCCTTGGTTATTCATTACAAACATTTTCAAAACTTTTTTAAAGTTTCTAAAACTTTCATAAATACTTTAAAAATCAAAATTCACATCATTAATTTGACTTAAATATATTTAAGCGTACATGAAAAATATTTCAAAACAGTTAGACTCGTCAAAGTGCATACTTGTTAAGGGTCAAATTGATAGAGCTTTAATGGTTAATTTGTTGAATTATAACCCCTAAGTCAGTGTTTAATTGTTAAATTTATGTGTTATTATGTTTAATTTACAAGATGGAGATTAATGATGAAGATTAGAGCAAAAAGATGAAGATTAGAGCAAAAAGATGAAGAATATCTCTTCTTTCTGACCATTAACAGTCCTTTGGTAGGGTCACGTTAATAGAAGAACATGGGACCGTTAATGGGTGTTGCAGTCGATTACTAACGTTAGTGGATGCTGCCAAGGTAGTCTAGTTTAAGCAATTTTTAGATTTTTAATCAAATTGTCTAGATTTTTCCTAAATAATTGTAATATGATCTACCTAATAATTAATCAACATATTCCCCATGGGATCGACATTCAGAATTTGAAATTTACTCCATGATATTACTTTTGTGATAGGTGCACTTGTCTTTATTTCGTTGGTTTTCAAAGTAAAAATTGTTTTAAGATCATCCAAAGTTTTAAAGTCACCTAACTAACGCAACAATACTTCATCACAATTCATCATATTAACTCTTGATTATGTAATTCCATGTTGATGAAACATTCTAAATATTTAACATGACATAATCAAATTCACCTAATCACTAAAGAATTCATACAAAACTTATATGTAAATATTTATGCAAATATGACATGTAAATGTGAGCTTTTTTTAAGCATTGATTAAGATAAAGGAAACTTAGATACTAAGACACTTTTATAAACCTATCCAAACTTGATCTTCACTTTAACTCTTCAATGCTTACTTCAATCTCTATTTTCTTCATGAATGCTCTTCTGCCTTAGGCTCCAACACATGTCTTTATACATTTTCATCAATCTATCGTTCTAGTGTATCAAAACTCAAACATTAGAATAATAATGTTTTTTCATCATCAAAACACATGAGTGGAAGCTCCCCTGGTTCAACAAGTTTATTTTATTTTCACGTGTTTATATAACTTACATATATATATATATATATGTTAGACACATGGTTCTTTGATGAAGGGAATGGTGAAGACATTGGAGGAGTTACTGCCTTATGCTATATATAAGATGTGTAGAAGAAACATCTATGTAATTTAGAGAGTATGATAGATAAGAGATGACTTGAAGATACAATTTTGAAATTGCATAAAAGCAACATTTGAACTTGATTTCATTGACTAGTTTAATTTTTTGTGTGAAATGAAACATGTGGAGGATCTATAGCAATATCATAAAGAAATATAGTGCAAGTTATTCTTCATGATGTGAAATATGACTACATGAATGAATTTTAATAGTGATGCAAAATATGGCTACATAGGCAACAAAACATACAAGACATCTAAGGGATGAATTTTGGAGGCAAATTGAATCCCATTATCAGTATTTTAGTGCATATAAGGATGATGGTCGTGAACAAAAAGCACAAAAAAAATGGTGCTTATCAGTAGATGGAAACATGAATTTCCTCTAAGGATGAAAATTGAAAATTGAAGATAATGAGATAGAAAATTTAAACTATTACATGAACTGGAATAGGGCTTATAGACATAAAATTGGAGATCGATTAAATAGGTATAAATTTAATTTTAGTAAAGGTATATGTTCATGTAGGGCATTGAACTTAATATAAATTTCTTATCCTCATGTTTTTTTTTTATCTATATACCATAGTCATATAAATCCATTAGCATTTTATTAACATTTACTTGAACCTCCTTAATTAATACATATGCCTAGTTGTAAGAAAAAAAAAGAATAGAATTGTTATAATTGTAATAGATGTAGCTTGCTTGATTATAGGGACAACTTGCTTGTCTATTAGGATTGTATCCCTTAATTAGTATTATAATATTTGTATAAATACCCATATTATGTATAGAATTAAGTGTAAGAAATACAATACTTTTCTTTCTTATTTATAAGGTATCAAGGATAGAACTTTGAACCCTTTTTTTAATTGCTTAAAATCTACCCAGTGATGAAAAATCAAGTCTTGTTCATTTTAAATCTGTCTTGTTGAGCATATTGAGGTAGTGTTGAAACATTGGTTATTTGATTCATTTTTGGTCTTACCATCGACATAAAGGATGCACCATCTACCAACTAGTTGCTCCTCAAAGTCTAGTCACTAGAAACCCAACACATGATCCTTATATGTTGCTTAAAGGTTTGCGTTTCTAGCTCATGCACCGATACTTGGCAAAGCATATGATTACACACTTTCCTCCAAATTATTCCTACTGATATCGACTCCTCAGTCTACATACCGGCGTAGCCTTAAACACTGCTTCTTCTTTTTTTAATTTCATATTTGATTTAGATTTTTTCTTCTTGTTATCTTTTGTGGCATTTTTAGTAAGCTCTAGAACTTTATATCTGTTATCTTTCCTTTTTTTTCGATGTACATCTGCTTTAGATTTGGTCTCTTCTTATTCTTGTATGGTGCAGCTTCCTATTGTGTTCTTTCTAGAAATTCTTAGTGGCTGTCCATTATTTCTACTTTCCACAGTGACATTTTTCTTTTTATTTTGGTCCATCTTGCCGTCCAACACTGTTGTCTAATTCTTCAGTATAACATTTTCTGGTCTAAACTTATTTTTGTTTCCTCTCTTTGCTAAATTTACTTCTCTCTCACAATATCTTTTTTTTAACCTACTTCGTCATTTTTAATGGTTGAAGACAAAAATTTAGTTATAGCAGATGTTAGTCCTATAAAGTCTGAAATCACAAAGTACAAATTAACCAGATCTAATTATTTTGAATGGTGTAAGACAATTCAACTTTATTTAAGGAGTATCTTTAAAGATCATCATCTTACTGACGATCCTCCTTTAGATCATATAAGAAAGGAATGGCTATAAGACAACACTAAATTATTTTTGCAAATTTGGAATTCCATTGACAATGAAGTAATTGATCTAATCAACCATTGTGAATATGCAAAAGAATTAATGAGGGTATTTGGAGTTTTTTTATTTAGGAAAAGACAATCTCACCTGCATTTTTTGAAGTTTACAAAGGATTTTATCGTCCTAATCAGAATGAGCAGTCTCTTCAGACATACTTTATGAATTTCAAGAGGACTTAAGGAGAACTAATTGTCCTCTTACATTTTAATCCTAATGTTAAGGTATAACAATCTTAAAGGAAGAAGATGGCAGTCATAAGTTTCTTGGCAGGGTTAAAATTATAGTTTAAGATTGCTAACTCATAAATTCTCTCTATCATGAGGTAATTTTTTAGGTTCTTTGCATAAATGCTAAAGTTGTTTCATAGTGTAGTCATATAGTACTCTTGTTAGTAGTTTAAGACTTGGAAAAGTTCCTTATAAAGATCGAAAAAAGGATGCAGTTTCAGACATTTAGAATAAGGATTTAGGGAGAGTTAAATGCTACTAATTCCATGAACTAGGCCATACCAAATGATCTTGTCCAAAGTTATATAATAGAATTCTAAAAACCCACTCAAAAAATTTTGAAACTACTACATCCAATCCATTTGAACAGAGAGTCACAATATCTGTAGATGAGTTTACTAAGTTCCTTAAGTACCAAGAAGCATTAAGGAATTCATCTCAACTTCTCACTACTGTTGCTAAGTCATGTAACCTATTCACATGCCTCTTTTCCTCTTCATAGTGTGTTATTAATTCGAGTGTTAATGACCATATGACTAGTAATCCCACTCTTTTAAGCACCTTTAAACTACACACATCTTCAACCATAGTAACATTAGTAGATGATTTTAAAACACCTATTATTAGTTATGGTATTATTCATCCTACACCATCCCTTCCCTTATCTTATGTATTAAATATTTTAGTTTTTGTTCTTAATTTAAAGTTTTTCAGTCTAATTACTCTTGCTCCTAATTATTATGTCTTAATTTTTTTTATTATTGTCTATTTTAAGATCTCATAATAAAGAAGAGTATTAGTAGTGGACATATAAGAGAAGGCCTCTAATTTTGGATACTCAAATGAAGGAGCTCAGATCCATTACTTGCTCATTCATCCTAACTCCTTTTGAAGTATATTGTCAGTTAGGACATCCTTCTCTATTCTCATTAAAGAAGTTATGTCTTGAGTTCCAAGAATTGTCCTCTTTATACAATGAGTCATGTAAGTTTACCAAACATTATCATACATCTTATGTTTCTCGTGTCAATAAAAGAGCTAGTTTCCCCTTTGAGTTAGTCCATAATGTGTAGGGCCTCTGTCTTATTGTATCCAAAACTGGGTTTCTTTATTTTGTTACCTTTTTTTGACAATTATTCTCAAATTACTTGGCTTTATATAATGAAAAATCATTTTAAGTTGTTTCTCATTTTACTCCTTTTTATGTTAAATTTAAGAAATAATTTAATGCCTCTTTACATATCTTGCGAAATGATAATGCCAAATAATATTTTTCTAATTCCTTTTAGATTTATATGATTAAACTAGGCATCCTTCACCAATCTTTGTAGGTTGACATACCATCTTAAAATGGTGTAGCTAAAAGAAATAATAAATCCTCTTCTTGAAACAACCATGACTCTTTAATTTCAAAGATGTATTTATAAATGTTTCTGGGTTGATGCTGGTTCCACAACTTATTTTCTGATTAACTGAATGCTGTTAAGGGTCAAATCGATTGACTTTTTATTGATTATTTATTGACTTATGACGTATAATTCAGTGCTTAAGTGATAAATTTAGGGGAGTGTTTGGTTGCACTTATTTTTTCTATTTTTGTTTTCAAAAATAGAGAAATAAAAAAAATTGGTTGTATTATATTTTTTTTTCTATTTTCAAAATAAAAAACACAAAAATAGAAATAGGGAAATAAGAAAATGATGTTTTTCCTTCATTTTGAAAAGAAATTTTATAAACAAAATTTTTCCTTTGAATAATTAATATAATTTATTGACTAATAATATATTTTAAGGTGTGTAAGAGTATTTTGGTCCAAGAATTTAAATTTATTTCATATTTGATTATCATTATTAAATTATTTTTTTATCATAAATCTTAACCAAACATGTTTTTGTTTTTAGTTTTTTTATTACAAATGTCAACTAAACATGTATTCATTTTTCTTTATAAGAAAAATAGAAATACAATAACAAGAAATAAAAATACAAAATAAAAATAAAAAATAGAAATGATACTAAATGGCCCCTTCCGTTTTACAATGTTTACTTTGCAGATGGTTGATCAAAATTGAGGATTAGAGCAAAATTGTTAAAGAAATGGCATGTTTTGAACCATCAACGAGGGTCTCTACGGTATTAATGGGGGTGTCTACGATGGTTTGGAGAGACCATCATTGATGGTCTATAGACCCACATTAAAGGAGTAAAAAATAGACTATCAATGACAGTTAAGCTGCCTTTTAATGTTGTCATTGTTTTTCGAGTCAACCTGCTATTATAGGCATTAACAGACAATCCAACCACCAAATCTCCATAATTCCAGTTGAAGCATGGTTTTAATTAATGCATTTGTTTGCTAATGACTAAGTAGGAGGTCTAGAAGATATAGAAGAGAAAAAAATAATAATAGGACACATGCAGAATTCTAAGGAGATCAGATATGAAAAATTCTAAGTTTTTCTCTAGTTTCTCTCTTCAGGTTCTTAGTATTCTTAGGCTTTAGACACTTGTAATTTCATTTTTAAGTTGTTTTCTGAGCTACCAAGTATTAGAGCTTGTTATTAAGGCACTTATCTGAGCCTGGAAGTCATCTTAAGGGGTTTTATAACTTAGATTACTTAATTATTTTCTCTATTTTTTAGATTAATTAAAGTATTATGTTTAAACTCATATCCTTTCTTTTTTTGTTGTTGTTTTTCATGAGCTTTTCTTATTGATTTAAAGCTGTGCTAGAGCCCATATCAAGTTGAGAAGTCATTGGATCATCTAGGAGCTATTCCTAGAGATTTGTAACTTTTAAATTTGACATTTAAGCTCTTGTATTTATATTAAACAAATCATATTTCTTAATATGACTGTTTTGTATGTTTTGATGAATATGTGTGGCTAATTCGATTTTTAAGCTAAGGATTGGTATGTAAATGAATTAAGTGAGATTTTTTTTATGTTTAAG
Source organism: Pinacopodium congolense (assembly GCA_028565735.1). Taxonomy (NCBI): domain Eukaryota; kingdom Viridiplantae; phylum Streptophyta; class Magnoliopsida; order Malpighiales; family Erythroxylaceae; genus Pinacopodium; species Pinacopodium congolense. The sequence continues at coordinate 20,144 of JAOXYD010042151.1, read as the reverse complement.
GGATTGATTTTTGTTTATTAAAGGGCTAAACCATCTGATTTTAAGCTGGCCTTTTAAGAAAAGATTAAAAGATATTCTAAGACTTGCAAATCAACTTAGGTTGTTGGAAAATTTAATAAACAAAAAAAATTAATCATTGCATAACCAAACCTTGATTATTTTTGAGAGTTTAAGTTCTTAGATTAATTTCTAGAAGTTAACTTCTTGATCTTAAGGCCTATTAACCTATGTATGACTCAACTTCAAATTATGATTAATAGAGAAAAGACATAGTCTTAACTATAGCTTTGTCTTGAATTTGTGAAGATACTCTAAATCAACCCCTAAAAATTTTAATTACTCAATTAATTCATTAAAAACCTAATCCTTAGCTCATTTCCACAATTTGGTAATTTTTAAAAGCAATTTAGAAGTCAATTTGCATTGTTTGAAGCAAGTGTAGCTAGTTTAACAATTTTAGCCTTTTAATCAATTAATTAGAATTTCTTAGATAATTATAATCTAATTGACCTAATAATTATAAAATATCCATGTAAGATCGACACTTGGGGTCTTAAAAACAATCCATTATATTACTTGTTTGATACTTGCATTTGCCTATATTTTAGTTAATTTCAAGATAAAAATTATATAAAATCTTAAGTCACCTAGCTAATAACAAATTCCATCATCCAATTTTCATGGAGAGGTCCTTTATCACATCCTTTTTCCTACCAAACCCTTAGTTTCCATTGAGCTCCACATATTTAAGAGTACTTGCTTTGTTCATGATGTCTGTCCTCAACTTACTAAATTGGATCCCAAATATGTTAAATGTGTCTTTTTGAGTTACTCTTGCCTCTAAAAGAGATATCAGTATTATTTTTCTAGTCTAAATAAATATCTCATGTCTACTAATGTCACTTTTATAGAATACATTCCTTTCTTTTCTACAACTTATACTTCTATCAGTTAAGGGGAGAACCTTTTAGTGTATTAGTTCACATACTACTCTTTAAATGTTTCTTGCATATCATCTCCTCTTATTTGCCATATATACTTTAAAAGACGAGATCTTCCTATTATATGTCCGGCATTAACACCTTCTTTAGCATTAGATTCAACAACCTTTGATCTTGACCTTTCGATTGCCTTTATAAAGGTAAATGCGAATGCGCTTATCTTATCTCATCTTTTGTGATTTATGGCCAATATTCATCTTCTTCTTATTTTTTTATTCCTTCTCTTGATTTTATATCCTTACCTAAAAATTTCAATAAAGTTTTATTAAATCCTAGTTAACGTGTAACAATGATAGAAGAGATAACTTCTTTAGATGCTAATGGTACTTGAAATTCGGTAGATTTACTTGCAAGTAAAAGGGCTATTAAATATAAGTTGGTGTTTACCATTAAAATCTATCCTGATGGGTTAGTAGCTCAACTCATGACCCACTTAGTTGTGAAAGGATATGCTTAAATTTATAGTGTGGATTATTCTAATATTTTTTCTCTTGTAACAAAATTGACATATGTTCGTTTACTTATTTTTATAATAACTAATTATAATTGGGCCCTCCATCAATTAGATATTAAGAATGCTTTCTAGCATAGAGATTTATAGGAAGAGGACTATATGGAGCAACTACTTGGGTTTGTTACTCAGGGGGATCATAAAAAAATGGGTCATTTTTAAGATCCATATATGACTTGAAGTAAAGTCCCTATGCTTCGTTTAAGAAATTTAGTCAGGTAGTTAAATAGTTTGACTTAAACAAGAGTAAGATTGACCATTCAGTATTATGTGAAAACTCTACATTTGGTATTATACTCTCAGTAGTATACGTGGATGATATTGTTATTATTAGTGGTGATGTTATGGGTCTATCATCTTTGAATACATTTCTTCACAGGTAGCTCTCGACGAAGGATTAGGGACATTAAAGTACTTCTTTAGTGTTGAGATAACTGGAAGTAGGAAAGGTATCTTCTTATCATAGAGAAAATATATGCTTAATTTGTTGGTTAAGATTGAAAAGTTTGGTGGAAAGCTATACAGTACTTTAATAGAACCTAATTTGTAACTTACGATGGAAGGAGACTTGTTTTTAGACCTTGAGAAGTATAAGAGATTGGTAAGAAAAATAAATTATATTAAAAAAAACTCATCCTGACATTGCTTATCTTATCAGTATTGTAAGTTAAATTATGTCTTCTCTAATGATTCATCACTAGGCCAACTTGGAGAAATTCTTTTTTACTTAAAAGGAGCTCCCAAAAGAGATATACTATATAATAACTATGGTTGCGCTTTCGTAGAATACTTTTCAAATGCAGATTGGGCAGGATTCAAGATTGATTAAAGGTCTAATATGGGTTATTATGTTTTTGTTAGAGGAAATCTAGTCTCTTGAAAAAGTAAGAAGTAGAATATTATGTCTCACTTAATTGCAAAATTTGAACACAGAGCTATGGAACACTCATTGTATGAAATGTTATGGATATATCATTTGTTAACTGAAGTAGGTTTTAAAACTATGATACTAAAAAAGTTATTATGACAACTAAACTGTTCTTTCCAGTGTGTTTAATCGGATGTTTCATGAACGAGCTAAACTCATCAAGATTTATTGTCATTTCACTTGTGAAAAAGCGTAACAGGATACAAGATATGTGAAAACTAGAGGACAATTTAGAGATCTGTTTACAAATGCTTTACATGGTAATCAAGTTGATTATCTTTATAATAAACTAGACATGATTGACATTTATAATCTAGCTTTAGGGGGAGTGTTACAATTATAATAGATACAACTTTCTTAATTATAAGGATAATGTACTTGATTACAAGGACTGTATCCCTTAATTAGTGCCTTAGTTAGTATTACAATACCTGTATAGATACCTATGTTATATATAGAGTTAACTGTAAGAAATACAATACCGTTCTTTCTTATTTAAAAGAATGAAAAAGAAATTTAAGTAGCCAAAGATAGGAAAAATGTTAAGAAGCAGAAGGAGAATGACATGTGTAAGGTACATAAGCCAAGGCCATAACCAAATGTCTTGAAAAGTCAATATTCAGGTGCATTGTTTAACATGATTTAATTGAAATAAAGTCAATTTATATTAGCTATTGAATTGTAAATGATTTATATTTTTCTCATTAAAAACATGATGTTGGTCTCAATTACTGCTAAAAAAATAAAGAGAAAAATAAGATGAATGAGCAGAATGATTGGTAATTAAAGTAATTATATTAGACTATAAGGCATTACACACAAAATTTATTTGAACAAAAAACTAATAAATTTCATATTGGAAGAGACACTTATAAGACAAGAGAGAGATGGAAAGGAATAAGAAGCGGAAGAGGTTGGAAAATAGGTTATGAAGTTCATTTTAATAAGAGTATTGGATCAATTATCATGTAAGTATTGTCTAGATAATGATTAATAAACTTGAATTAATTGAAATTTATTCAATTAATAGTCTACCTCATTGAACATTCTTAATGATATGAAAAAATATATATTGAGGACATAGATTAGCTTGTTTTTTTTCATATTGTTGATTATGTAATTCTTAGTTGAAAGTGTATGTTGTTAATTTAACAATTCTTAGTTTAGAATACATATAGCTGATTATGTACTTTTATTTGGAATTCATTACATGACTTAAACATAACCACTCTTATAATTAGTTCATTTGATTCTTTACTTTTAGCAATATAGGTGTCTCCTAAAACATTTTGGATTCATTACTATCATTTTATTTCTAGCTCACATTCAATTTGTATATATGGAAAAGAATAAGAATTTTCCATTATACCATCCATTTTCCATTCAATTTGTTCACATATATTTGATAACAATTAATGAAAAAAAATCCAATTTTCCATTGCATTGCCTATATCTAAAAAGAATTCTATAAAATTTCCATAACAAAAATAAGTTCATTTATACATTAAATCCAAAAATGATTTAATCAATTTATCTATTAAAATGTAGAAGTACATATAGAAAAATTGCATGCTTTAGTTCATCCTAATAAATCAATACATGCATTGCATTTCAAACAACCCCTAATGTAAAACTTCCTACCCATTTTCTTATTAAAAAACAATATTGGGATATCCATACAACCATAATTAGTTGGTAGCAAAACAACAATTTTACAGGTTTTTTATTCTTACCCAATAGCCTAATTAAGCATCTTTTTAATCACACAAATTTGATATTAGTTTTCCCATGTCCTCAATAAAACTTCCCTCTTTTTGAGTTATTGATTCTTTAACATGTTGAGGAGATGACATTTTAAGGTCTTTGATAAGTTTTTTCATATCTTCTTTCAACTTCTTATTATTTACCTTCAAGTTCTTATTCTCCATATTTGGAAGATATGATTAAGGATATCATCATTTTGGTCATTTTTTCATCTAACCAAGAAAAAAAAATCTTGCACATTATACGATCATATATTAGCCACTAGTTAAACGATAAACAAAACAATAAATTAATTGTCCAATTACCAAAATACCTTATAATTAGAGCATCCATAACTTCCTTATAGGATTACCATAAATTAATGAGGTCATCAATGAACTTGGGCATCCACAATGATAGAACATTTGTGACCCCTCAAATACCTTTTCTATTCTTTTACTTCCTCTCCTCCTAGTCTACATGGATGACTATAAGTTGCCTTCAGTCATTTCCTTGCACATATGGGACAATAAAAACAATATTTGAGTTTTTCATGTCATTTCATTACACATATTGACCAATTATGATGAATGAGTTTATAAAATGAGTTTCATTAATGCAAAAACTTTGAACACTTACTATGTGTTCATAAAGAATAGCCACATGTAATAGAGGTAAAATAACAAAAATGAATTTGACAAACATAGATTCAAGCCATCTTAAATGTAACAAAAAATGTAACTTACTTGAATATTTAATATTTGAATTTTTCCTAATCCAACTTCAAAAAATTTCTTTCATCCAACTATTAAAAATGAAAATAATATATTCTCTTGAGTTTCAATAACTTATATTCTAATATATAAGTCAATAATGTTATAGTTTTGGCATTTTTGTCTTTTATATATACACAGTTGAGGGATTTGAGACATTTTAGAGGCATGTATTGCATAATTTTTGTTTCAAGTCAAATATTGATGGTATTAACTAATTTTACTAAGTTTAAGGTCATTTGAGTAAAAATGAAACTTAGGCTATTAAGCATTCTTAAATTTTAAGTTTGAGAACAACATTAAACTGTATTCATTTAACTTTTTGGAATTTTTATGTTGCATTTAAATTGAGTTTAACATATTTCTTATATTTTTCCTTATTTAATTTTAAAAAAAGGTTGTTGAATGAATATTTCTACATTTTTTTCACAAATTGGGAAAAATTCATGGATAGTTTAAGCCTAACATGTGCTAGTGGCAGTCTTGGTTCTAGCTCTTGAATAGCTTTTTTATGGATGACAAACTTGTCCATTAGATTTGTCTAGTTTAGGTTGTGTTCTCATCTTTTTGTTAGTTTATATCCTTATAGCTAATGTTTTTGGTGTAAACTAATGTATGAAATTAATTAATTTTTTTAATTGTGAGTCCTAAAGGCATTTATGCGTGGGGTGAAGTGAGTATTTAAAAATTTTATAAACTAGACACCAAAACCAAATTCCTTCTATGCAGTCTCTAAACCATAATTTAACCTATATGTTTTGCAAATGCTTGTGCCAAATGCTTACAAAGTAAAGATAAGGCAATAGAATTACAAATGGCTATTAAAATATAGAGTAAGGAGGATATATAAGGGTTTTTTTTTATAGGGATTTGACAATAGTCGTAATTACCTATGACAACTCTCCAAAAATTATGTTGAATATTTTGTAAGCCCTATGGCACCCAAAAGGGGGGAGGGGTGAATTGGGTATTTAAAATTTTTTTATCTAATTAAAACTAGCAACCTAAGTCAATAGGAAACTAAATGCAATCACTAAACCAAGATTTAATATAAGGTGGAATGATAGTGCAACTACAAAAAATGAATGAAATAAAATAAGAATCAAGACACAATCAACAATAAGTAAAAGAGTTAAGGTAAGAGAGGGACACAAGAATATTAAAGAAGTTCACCTACCCCAAAGATAGGCTACATATCCTTTCCAACTACTTGTTAGATGATTCTATACTAATCAATCAAAACAAGTACAATGTTCTTATAAGGTGAATAGTAACCTTTACAATCTTACTTTACAAGGGTGAAGAGCAACCCAGAATAACAATATTACTTTCTAAAGGTGAAGAGTAACATATTCCAACTTTTTTCTAGGCAAAGAGAAGCCTATACAATTAAAAAAATATCCAATTGATTCAATTCCCCCAAATCCAAGTAACCAAATACACCTAGAAAGATCTTTCACTCAATGCACAATTCAACTAAGGGCTTTCGCTTTCAATAAATGATATGAATGAATTGATGACTATTTTTAAAGCTTAAACAAACTTAGTATGATAGAAATTAAGCATAAAAAATGAGTATATATATATGCAATATGATCAAGATAAGATAATAACAAAATCTAGACAATTTAAGCACTCTATGAATATTCAACTCAAAACACAAAAATAAGTGCTTAAAATACCAGAGCACTGCTAACACCTTATGTAAATTAACCACAATCAATTTATGCACCCATAACTAATTTAAATAAAGAAATTTGTGATTAAATGAAGAACATTAAAAATTGAACAATTTTGATGTATGGATGAACCAATGCACATAAGAGATGAAATAATCAACTAAAAATTTGAAACTAAGATTATTATGACTCCTAAGAACTTAAATAAAGATAAAACAATAATAAAAAAACACAAAGAAATAGATTAATTAAGTTGAAATCGGAATCAAACTTAAAATAGTAAAAATAATAGTTATCTTGAAGTGTATGAAAGTTCAAGCTCAAAGATAACTTAAACAAGTCTCAAAATTTCGAAACAAAATTTAAACACAATCTAGAGATATTAAGCAAACTGAAAACTCCAATAGTGTCATTTTAGAAGCAGGTTTTGTCACCTGAAATCGAGATTTAAGTTAAAACAGTCTTAACAGAGACATTTTTGATAGATGTATGAATTCTAGTTTCAATCTGACGAATTAGCCTCTCTAAAATGCAAAAGATAGATCAAATAAACTATTAAACACTCAAGCAAGATATTAGACACAATTTATCACACCTAGAAATACAAATTGACAGCAAACAATTGATTGAAAATAAGTGCAATATAAAAGTGGGTAGCTTGAGACTTTTGAGAGATTTAGGAGGTTTGATCAATGTTTGGAGTGTCTAAAGAGTCAAAATTCATTTCTGAAGGTTATATATAGTGTCTAGATGCTTAAGGAGGGTTTAGGACAGTTTTTAAGCCGTTAGAATGAAGACAAAAGGTAAAAACTCGAAAATAGAAACTAGTCATTAAATACAGAGCCTTCAACGACGTCCTCTGGGCTTATCAACGACGCCATTGATAGATGAACAACCCACCGTTGATAGCTTCTGAAAAATAAGGGTATAATGGCACCCTGTAGCCTACCGTTTAAGGAAGAACAAGCCATTGTTATACATCCAAAAAGCATGAAAAAAAACTCCAAACTAACTCTAAAAATGATTCATACAAGTTCTGAACAATAATTTAGGCTTCAAACAACTTTTAAATAATGTCTTAAGGCTATATGAATGATCAAAACTCATTAATCAATTCAAAAACATGAAATGACCTATGAAATGAAAGAATATGCAACTTTACATATTTAAATGTAATGCATGATCAAAACTAAGCCCTTGGATCAATTGAACATCAAGTAAAACTTACAAACATATTTGAAACAACCTATCTAAGGTCTTGAAGCTTCCAAATCATTTTATCTTCCATTATCTTCAATTTTGACCTTCAAACTTCAAGCTTTCCATATTGAATTATTCTTGAAACATACCTATCTTTGAGATTAATATCATAAACTTAAATCATTAGTGATCAAACATGTTTTGTTATCATCAAAGCCAAGATTGGAACCTCCCTTAGTTTAACATTAAGGGGTTTTCTTGATCCATGCCAAACCTTTTAACTCCTTAGTATTTACATCCTTCATTTGCTTAATTTGTAAGTTGAAAAAAAATGCTCCCCCATCATACTCATGTCAAGCTCTCTACTTATGTAACTTGCAAACTCTTTGCACAATCTTTCATTGGTAGCTCTAAAAATGATATCATCATCACAAATTTGTACAATTAATATATCATCATGATAATTATTAATAAAAAGTGTCGTATATGCCTTATCCTTTAAGAAACCATTTTAAATCAAGAAAGAACTCAATCTCTCATACCAGGCTCTGTGAGCTTGTTTTAAGCCATATAATGCCATTGAAAGATTATAAACGTGGTTTGGTACATAATGGTTTTCAAAACTGGGTAGTTATTCTACATATACCTCTTTCTGGACTGAAACCATTAAGAAATGCACTTTTAGCATCCATTTGATAAAGCTTTAAAACTCATATAAGATGCAAATGCCAAAAGCAGTATAATAACTTCCAGTCTAGCTATGGATGTAAATGTCTTTTCAAGATCAATCCCTTCTTCTTAATTATAAGCCTTAGCGACCAATCTAGCTTTGCTTCTTAAATGTTACCTGTTCATCAAACTTGTTCATGAACACCTATTTAGTACCAATAATATGATGATCATTGGGCATAGGTACTAAATTTCACACTTTGTTCCTTTCAAATTGGTTTAACTCCTCATTCATGGCTAATACGAAACTTTCATTACTTAAAGCTTCAACTATGGTTTTTAGACTCTCATGTTAGAAATAAAAGAAATATGGGGCAAGTCTTTAAAAGATGATCTAGTTTATACTCCTCTTACAACATCACTTATAACTTGGTTAAGGTGATGATCTTTTTTAAACCTTTACTCTTCAGGTAAACTCTTATCTCTCTTTTCATTAAAGGGGGATTTTCTATACCTTTATCTTTTTGCTCATCTAATCCTAATCTCCCAATTTCCTTTGCTAAGCCTATATCCTTTTCATCAAAACTCTTTTTGACATTAAAAGTGTTTAATTTATGAAAAAACAATATGCATTGTCTCCTCAGTCATCATAGTTATCTTATTAGACACCCTATAGACCCTACTAGTAAAGGAATAACCATCAAATATGCCATCTTTTGATTTTACATTGAACTTTCTTTAATTGTCTCTAGTATTCAAAATGAAGTGTTTAAAACCAAAAACTTTGAAATAACTTACCTTTGGTTTCTTCCCATACCAAAGCTCATAAGAAGTCTTATCTATATAGAGTCTTATGAAAACCTTATTGGATACATGACTTGCATATATAATGGCTTCCACCAAAAACTCTTTAAGAATATTATACTTATTTAACATGGTTCTAGCCATATCTTGCAAAGCTTTATTCTTCTTCTCAATAACTCCATTTATTGAGGGTCCCTAAGAATTGAAAATTTATTATAAAAATGTCATTTTCTTCATAATATGCTTCGAGAAGTTCATTTTCAAATTACCGATCGTGATCACTTCTAATATATGAAATCATATATCATTTTTCCAATTGAAATCTTTTAGCAAATTTAACAAAATATCTAAAACATTCATCCTTATTAGTAAGAAAGATAACCTATGTGAATCTATTATAACAATTAATAATCACATATGCATACAATTTACCATCTAAAATTACAACTATAAATGGTCCAAACAAATCCATATCCAATAATTATAAAGGTCCATATGTTATTATCACATTTTTCTTCTTGAATTAAGCCTTAGTTTGCTTGCCTATTTGACATGCATCACATATCTAATATTTTTCATACTTCATTCTAAGTAGGCCATTCACTAATTCTTTGTGTATGACCTAACCTTTTATTCCACATCTAACCATCTTCATTCAAGAAAAAAAACACTTGACATTGTTGTTAAAGAGTTCATTTAAATCAATAGTATAAATATTTCCCTCTATCTTTCCAATGAAAACAACATTATTATCAATTACTTTAGAAACTATGCATGACTTTCTTTCAAATGTAACCTTGAAATTTTTATCACATAATTGATTCACACTTAATAAATTATACTTTAAACCATTAACTAAGAGTACATTATCAATAGTAGCATTTTCTTACCACTTGGATAATGTCAAGTACCTTACCTTTGGCATTGTCTCCAAAGGTCACGAAACCTCCATATTTGCTCTTTAATGATGTGAATTGTGATATCGTATGCCTAGAGCATCTACTATCCATATACCACTTACTACTCTTGAATTTCTATAAAAAAAAAAATTTATTTCACTTTAAGTACCCATATTTATTTGGGTCCTTAATAGATAGATAGCTTTCTACTTCCTAAGGCCTTTAGTGAACTAGAAAAACTTATTATTCTAACAACACAACATTTATTGAAATATCCGAATATACCATAATAATCACATGCATATGACACTTTATGAAAATGCACATTAGGCCTAAAGTTGTTCCTATGTGAAAACCTTGATGGAACATTCCTAATTAACCTCCTTTAGTATGGTTTTCGCATAAGATGTGAATGAGATATGTTCATTAGCCTAATATATTCATGAGACACATTTCATGAGAAACATTTCCATATGAATAAGAATACATTTTTTATGGATAAATAGGGGTTGGATGAACATCACTCCTAAATATACTATATGCATTGTTTTTAACTCTTGCATTTTGAAAGAAGTTATGCCTATTCCTAGATGTATGCACATTAGCAATAGATGTAGGCATAGATGAATATATAAATGCATGATTATTCTTCCTATGTTTTGAAGTGGATGTAGATGCACCCATTTTTAAAAAGGACCTAGATTATATTCTTCATCCAAGTTCATACCTTTAAAAAAATTAGTATTGGCATTATGATTTTCACTCCCTTAAGTGAATCCTAAGCCTTGCTTATCATTTAAAGCTTTTTGAGATATAAGAATGTTATCTAGCTTCTCAATTTCTTTAATGAATTTTTCTAATGATTCCTTTAAGGAATTTACCACATCCTTTAATGATTCATTTTCATGCAAAACTTTCTTCCTATCATCATCATTAACTACACTCTTAGCTTCTAAATCATGTAATAATTTCTATGCCTATCATTTCCTAATTTAAGTTCATTCATCAACTTCTTGCATTCTTTGTATTTGGAAAATGTTTTCTTCCTCCTCAAAGTTATACATTCTAAACACCTAACCAAATCATGACAGGTCATTTCCTCATCAAAATTAAAATTTTCGTCATTTAAAGAATGTAGATAGGGTAATACCTCATCTTTTAAAAACATAAGACAAAAGTTTGTAACTTAATCCTCATTTCCTCCTTTTCAGTCTCACTTGATTTCTTCCACAATATGGCCTTTAAGGCTTTTCTTATCTTGTTCTCTTTCCTCTCTTGCTTCTCCTTTTTATCCTTCTTACCATTTCTTTCTTCTTTCTCAGTCTCTTTGAGGAGAGGGTATTGGTTTCTTAAATGGAAAGAATTCCTATATTCAAAATAAACAACATTAGAAGATTATTTTCTCTTATAACCACTTTTAACTTGATCTTTTATCTTATGCAAGGCTTTCTTCTTCTTCATCTTCTTAGACATCCTAGTGAGAAGAGCTATATCATCCTCTCTCTCATTTGTAGAGCTCTCTTCATCACTTGATTCCTCTTTCTTAACGACCTTACTTTCTTTCACTTGTTTAACATCGTCATGGGTAACTTCTAATGTCTACAAAATGTCATGAGCCATTTTACACATAGAAACTCTATTGAATTCATTCCTACTTAATGCACAAAACACAATATAAACAACCTTTCTATTTAATAAAACCAATCTCTTATCATCTAAATTCCATTCCTCCTTTACTTTAGGTACTCTTTGTTCATTTATAATCTTAAAGGGAATATATGAAACTTCCCTTACAATATCCAACAACTTAACATTTTTTGTCATAAGGAAAAACGTCATCTTAGTCTCCTAATATAAATAGTCATTCCCATCAAAGGAGGTTGCCTTACTAATGTTTTGCCTCTCTTAGTTAGAAGTACTTATCAAGTGTTCCACTTATGATATTTTTGTCATATTTTTGTTTTAAATTAAACACACTTAAGTGGGCCAAGCTTTGATACCATTGTAAGCCCCAAGTGCACTCAAGAAGGAGGTGAATTGAGTGTTCTAAAACTATAAACTAATTAATCTAGTCCAACTCAAAAGATGTAATGATTAAACTAATATTGAACCTAGAATGATATGCAAATGTATAAGAAATTTTAATCACCATTAAAGTAACAATCATGTAATATAATAAAAATAATAAAGAGCATACAGTGGAGAGGATACACAATTGATTAGTTTGGTTAAAACACTTAGGCCTACATTTACTCTCGACACTTAATGTTGGATTGCCACTAATCAAATCTTTCCTAAGGTGATGAGTAACTCTTACAAATTACAATCTTCTTTATGGAAGGTGAAACGAAACCTTTAACAACTCTTTTTTAGGCAAAAAGGATCCTTTACAAGTACAAATTACCAAAAGAAACAATAGCCCCTTTTTAAGTAACATTATACACCTAAATAGGTGTTTCATTTAAAACTCAATAAAAAAAAGGGCTCTAATGCTTTCAAAAATGAAATGAATGATCAATGATGATTGGTAAAGCTTAAAAAGACTATAAATTATAGACTTAAAGCACCAAAACTGACTTTAAATGATGAAATATTGAGAGGAACATGAAAACACCTATTATGGACAGATTTCACAGATATGACTTTAAGTGCTTGCAAACAAAGAAATAAGCCCCTAAAAGTGTATATATATGATTAATAAAAATCTTTAGTACTTAAAAAATATATAGCATGTTTGAGGCACCAAAAATGGATTTAAATAAAGAAAGATAAGTATAAATTATGAAACATGCAAAACTAGATAGCTTTGGTATATATGACATTAAATGCCTATAACAAATAGTATGAGTTCTTAAAAATCAAAATGAAAAGCTCTAATAGACTCTAAGAAACTTTTAAAAAAATTGAAAACAACAAACTTGTAGCTTTGAAAATAGATTGGAATAAAAAAAATGAAGATGAATAATAATGAACACAATAGGTGGAAAACTTTGATGATTTTGTATTTGAGAACTTGAAACAAAAATCAAATGGCATAAAAATTATTATGGAAGCTCTAGACTACTTATATGTAGTGTTAGGAAGCTCAAATGGTCTTGATATACAAGAACTAACTGTTGGAGTGGTTAAAAGTTGATTAAACCTGAGAGTTGTAGTTCTTAGAAAACAAGTTGTCAAACTTAAATGATGGTTTCTAGGTTAATTTATGGTGCTTTTAATCTTTGCCAAAACTACCATTGATCTTTTATATAGAAATGCAAACAATGGTGGTTTGAAAATGGTATCGTTCCTCTCCTAAGCACTCACAATTTATCTCCTAGAAAAACATGAAAAAGACTTAAACAAGTTCCTAACATCTTCCTAACATCAAATGCAATTCTAACAAAGTTTTTAAAAGATATTTCAAAGATACTTGAATGTTTAAATTGACTCTATAGCTTCAAATAACAAAATTGGTCTATATGATGAAAGTTTTATGCAACTTTTGAAAATTTGTGAATGCATGAATGCTAGTTTGGACCCATTTGATTAATTGAACTTAAAATGAAATCTACAAATAAGTTTTAAACTATAATTTAAAGGTCTTGGAGCTGCCACATTTCTTGTTTTTCCATTATATTCAATTTTGGCCTTAAAACTTAAGATTTCCATATTGAATTCATCCATTAAACACATCTATCTTTGAAACTTACATAAAAAACTTAACTCATTCGTATCATTGATAATTTGTTATCATAAAAAATAAGATTGGATCCTCCCTTAGTTCAATAATTGTGATAGTGGAACTATTTTTATTAAGTATGTTGATGCTTTTAATGTACTAAAATTTTTTTATATTTTGTTTAAAATATTTTCTGAAATTGTCAAGGGGAATAGACTAAAGAATTCTATTTACTTTATTATAGATAATACAGTTAATTTTATATTAATTGGGTATTTATTGAAAAAAATAATTATAATATTTATTGGTCTCTATAAGCTACTTATTGTGTCAATCCAATTGCAAAAGACATTGGATGTATGCCCAATATTTCTACTCTTACTTCACGCACATCTACAATCATAATTTTTTTGTATAATCATTTGAATTTTTGGCCTTGATTAAGAAACTAAGATGACTTACTACTACTAGATTTTCAAATTTTTGTTTATATCTTTGAAAAGTTTTTATGATCACAATCAATTACTTCAAAATTTTGTGACAAGTAAACATTTTTTAAGTCATAAGTTATCTAAAGGTGAGAAAAGAAATTTTTTTTACTATTGTCATAGATAATAAATTTTTGGTTACTTGCTTCACTGTTGTGAAAATTGTGACTCCACTAATAAGATTTTTGAGGATTGTTGACTCAGATAAGAAATCTACTTTAGGTTATATATATGATGGCATGTATAGTGGATGTAGAACAATTGTGAATCTTTTTAAAGGGAAAGAGAAATTGTAGAAGCCTTATACAGATATTTTTACCATCAATAGTGTTGACACAAGGAAGGTTCCACCTGATTTTAATGATGAGAAAACATCCTTTCCACTAATTTTTTTTTTGTTTAAGTGTTTTTAAAGATAGGTATGTTGAAGAAGAAGGGGTTTAAATTAACCAATTAAGTATTAACATTGTTGAAGACCAAAGGTCGATCGACTGAACACAACAATGAAGAAAGCATCGGTCGACCGAAAGATGATCGATCGACAGAATCATGAAGATTGGTTGACCGAACAAATGCCTTGAGAAGATTAGTTCACCGAATGAGTCAGGATTTGAAGATCGGCTGATCGAATGAAGATCGGTAGATCGAACATTAGCTATCGGTCGACTGAATGAACAAGTTTAGAAGATTGGTAGACCGAAAATTGCCTATCGGTCGACTGAACAGAGCGCAATGGTCACATTGCCAAACGGATAGAAGATTTGTCTAACGGTTAGAAAAAATGTACAATGGTCCAAAGAATTAATTATCGAATGATGAACGTTAAAGGACGTCCAACGACTAATTTGATCTATTTCCACTATAAATAGAGATAAGAAGAGATAGAGAAATATGATAAGTGAAACAGAAGTGATATATACGTGATATATAAGTGTTGAGTATAGTTCATATTTGAGTTTAGCTTTTGTATCGTGAGCTTATTAGTGTGGTTGATTCTTGAGGTTATTCTTGATCCATAAAAGAATTTGCAAGGTTATTCTTGATCTTAGAAAAGGTAGAAAGATTATTCTTGAGCCTTGAGAAAGAAGAGTTAGTTATCTTTGAGCCAAAAAGGATTTGTAAGTTGTTACAATTTTTAAGTTTGTATTTCTTACTTTATTTTCAATAATTAAAAGTTCTCTTCATATTATTTGTTTCATTGATGTGTAATTAATTTCAGCAAATTATTTATTCTTTGTTTTTGTATACTTGTTTTAAAAGTTTAAGAACCTAATTCACCCCCCCTCTTAGGTGTCATTTAGGGCCAACAATTAGTACTAGAACGTAGGTCGCACCTTGAGCGTAAATTCTAACAAATTTTTTGGGAAAGACCAAATAGCACACTTCATGACTTAGATGTAGGTTCTTCACATAACTTAAATGGCCATAATCTACATCGAACACCTTATATCGATGGCAATAATTATATGTGCTGGAAAAATAAGATAAGATGCCATCTTATGGGAGAAAATATAGATTTATGGATAATGGTAACTTCACCTTATACAATTCCTACCAAACTTAAAGGAAGTGATTTAGTTCTAAAGAAAGAAAATGAGTGGAACCTAGATGAAAAGAGGTCAATATCCTTGAATAGTAAGGCTTTGCATATTTTATATTGTGCCTTAAGCATGGAAGAATATAATAGGATTTTCATGTGTGAAACTGCATAAGATATTTGACACACTCTTGATATTACTCATGAAGGTATAAATCAAGTCAAGAAGACCAAAATAGGTATATTTACTTATGATTATGAACTTTTCCATATGATGCATGATGAGACTATTTCTTCAATATATGCTCGTTTCAATAATATTATTAGTGCATTAAAAGATCTAGGTAAGACCTACTTTAGTGTTGAGATGTGTAGGAAAATCCTAATGTCCTTACAAAAGACATGGGAAACAAAGGTAGTGGCAATACACAAAGAAAAGGACCTCAACACACTCCCTCTCGACGAGCTCATTGGATCACTTTTAACATACGAGATCGAGATGAAAAAGATTTAAGAGGAATGAGAGGTGCCATACAAGAAAAATGTGGCTTTCAAAGCAAGAAAAAATGAGGAAAGTGACAATGAATAATCATCAGCTGGAAGCGAGAATGAGGAGCTCACATTCATTACAAGAAGTTTGAAGAAGTTCATGCAGAATGCCTCGACACTCCAAAAAGGTACATCTTACTCAAAATATAAATTGTTTAACACAAGATGTTTTGAATATGGTGAAAAGGTACATCTGAGATCTCAATGCCCCTACCTATAAAAAGAAGAAGAAAAAGTTGAGAATAAGGAAAAAGAAGTAGTGGAGGAAAGAAAAGAAGGACTTCAAGAAAAAGAAAGTATTAAAAGCCTCATAGTCCGAATCGAGCGATTCTGAAGAAGAGGAAGTGACCAACATGTGCTTTATGGGACATAATGAGGTATGTCCTTCTCTTAGTGAAAATGAATGTGGTTTTACATGTGATGAAATTTTAGAACATATAGAAGAGTTAACCAAAAAGAATAAGGAATTGCATGATACACATAAGAAAACCTTAGAGGAATTAGTTGCATGTAAATAAGGAAATAGTGACCTTAGAACAGTTATGACTCTAATTAATAAAGACAATGATGAGCTAGCAAACAAAAATAGGCCTCTAACGAAAGAAATTGAATCCCTTAAAGAATCACTAGAAAAATTAAACAAGGGAAAAAAAACTAGATAATTTATTTAAGTGTTCAAAAGTTTTGAAACGGTAAACATGATTTAGGGTATAATAATACTAGTAAGACTATTTTTTTTAAAGTAAAGAACTTAGAAGATGAAGATACTCCTAGGAATGTCCAGAATGCACATAGTAGACCGTAACCTAAGTATCATACATTCAAATACACCTTAAAACCTAGAAAATTCTCTCAACACCTATTTAATGATAAAAAGACCTTCATGTATCCTAGACAAGATTTTCAACAAATTTTGTATAAAGATCTTAGATATATAAATGAGCATAGGAATGCTTATAGAACTTACACTCCATTGTTTTGCACGTATTGTCGTTATTATGTACATGTTTTCTATTTATGTTATGACCGACTAAAAAATTCTTCAAATGGTTACAAAAATAACAATTTTTACAAGACAAAGACTATTTGGATTCCAAAAATTAGATAAATGTTGTTATTTCTAATTTTCAATTTTTTAGGTTTAAAGTTTAATGTTTATATATTTGTTTTTTTCACTGTACTCAGAGGATCGGTCGATCAAATGTCTAACATCGGTCGACCGAATAGATAGGTTTGATTAACCGATAGATAAAGCTTTAGAGTTCGGTCGACTCATAGGTCAAAATCATCATTTTTATCTCATAATTCATCATATCATGATCTTTTTAAATATAAGTCTCACTGCTTAACTCTTATGTGCAATTTTTATGTATATAATTCTTTTTTAAGGCATGAGTTAGGTATACTAATACTTGAGGACCCTAGATAAGATAGGTACTTAAAATTATTTTCATTTGTCTTATATGAAAAGGGAAGAAATAAATGGTACGTAGATAGTGGATGTTCACAACATATGATTGGGGATCCTTCATAACTTAGTGACTAATTTTGTGACTTGTTTTAAAATAATTTTATCATTAGAATAAATAAATAACTTAGTTAATTAAATAAGTGAGTAGAATTCACTCCATTGATTTCTAATCTTATACATATATGTATATGAAAAAAGGGAAAAGAAAGAAAAAGAAAAAAAGAAAAAAAAAGTAAAAAGTGAAAAAGAAGCAAACAATATATATATGTGTGTGTATAAGGTTGAAGTTATGAGTGGTGTTTATTGCTAGTTGATTCAATGTAACTCAATTCAGTAATTGAGGGTTATTCATGATAAAATGTTCACCTTCATGTCAAAAGATTGAGTTACTTTTAAACCAAGTTGCTCACATGTTTACTTAATTAGTTAGTTAAATAAATTATTAAATAAATAATGTGAAGGTGTTTTTAAAAGTGGATGCATTAAACTCATTGTATTTGCCTTTTACATGTGAAATTATTTTTTTTTATTTTAGTCAAATATTGAAAATGAATGAAATGATTTAAATGCATTTACGAATTTATATGAATAATTGATTATATAACATTTCAATGAGTCATTATTTTTGAAAGATAAAGAATAAATTTTCAATAATGATGTTATTAATCTTGAATTAATTTTCCTATAATTATATATTAGTTTGAGAAAGTTGAATGATTGATTTGCTTAAGGACAAGTAAAAACTTAAGTCTTGGGGAGTTATTAGGGGTTAAATTTATAGTATTTTTTATATTATTTTATGTTAATTTAACCCTATTTTAGTGCTTAAATGTTTTATTAATGTTTTATTATGTTTATTTTGTAAGAGGAAGCTTAAAGATGGAGATTAGAATAAAAAGATATAAGTTTTGTCAAAAGTCAACTAAAAGTCAACCATCAACGACACTTTGCCAAGGTCACGCTGATGGATGAACAGGATGCCGTTGATGGACGGCAGGGTGCCATTACTGAATGACAACAGCCATTTTTTACTTAAATCTTCAACATTTGCGGCTTGTCTTCTTCCTCCACTTACAGCTGCACCTTTCTTATATAAAGGGACCTCTCCCAGACATTTTAGGCACTCAGAATTAGATCAAAACATGTTTTCTTTCTTTAGTTTTCATATCAAAGTAGTTTTTAGGTTGTTTTTATTTTCTTTCTTTTATAATTTGAGATTTTAGGTTGTTTAAAGTTCTAGCAGCTTCATACACGTAGTTTAGAGTTAGATAACCATCTAGGGATGTGATTTGGTTCAATATAAAATCTTAATTTCGTGTATCATTGTTACTATTTTGAATTAATCAAAATGTTATTTCTTAAGTTATATTTATTATGTTCTTTGATTAATTATTGTACTTAATGTTTAATTTTAGTTAATTTATTATGTTGAATCTATTTATGGATGATTAATTGTGTCATTTTTTATTAATGCATGATTAGTGAATTAATCTTTGTTTATTAAATGCTTAATGCTTGTTTTGAATTGATCATTTAGGATATTACCATTAGATAATCTAGGATTCGACTGTCTCTACTTAGGTTATTAGAAAAGTAAATAAACAACGTGGTTTAAATCAATAAACTAACCAAAGATTGGTTGATTATGAGGGTGCTAGTCTTGGATAAGGATGATTTAAGACTAGACTTCTTGAACTTTAAGCCTATTACCTAAGTTTGAGGCATAACCAAACTTCCGGATAAGACCAATAGAGATAAGTCAATGTCTTAACAATAACGCTACCTTGATTTGGAGAAGACTCTAGATTAAGCATCACTGATCTATCAATTAAATCATTTACCACCAAAGCTTAACTGAATAGTTTAGGAAAAGCAATATGTAGTTCTTTTACAAATTATTAGAATTTTTCTAGGCTTTTTAGATTAGCTTTTAGTTATTTATTTTCTAAAAGGGATAATAGTTACACAGGTGACCAACTTTTTTGGATTATTTCAGTTGAGTGATCAACCTTTAAAATTTTTAAATTGAGTGACTAATCTTTAAACAGTTTTTCACTTAAGGTAAAAATGTTACCTCCGTTAAGTTCATACTGACATGGCAAACAGACTTTGCCACGTTAGCGTCCACAAGGCAAAAGTGCCAGGTCAGTGTCCATGTGGACATACCCCTTACCTTTAAAATTTTTTAATTCTGTGAGCAACCTTTAAAATTTGTTCAATTAAGTGACAAA
>JAOXYD010042130.1:0-13678 GCA_028565735.1 Pinacopodium congolense | reverse complement strand
TCAACTGCTGATTAAATGTTTGACAATTAAATGTGAGTCTACTTGTTAGCACAATTTAAGTCTTGTTTTTCTCTAATTTTCATATTTTTCTTGATTCTCATTTCAATTTGGTTGTAACCTATAAACTAAATAATTTAAGATACAAATTAATCAACTAAGTGTTGAAATAGAGGTAGATTAACATCAAAATACCATGAAAAATCATATAAAGTTAATCTTTATTAATGAACTCTAAAAAAATCTATTCAAAAATGGTTATTAACCATGACTCTGTCAAACTTGTTTTTCAAAAACCACTTCCTATATTGCTTATTGCTCCAAGTGAAAAATATTCTTGCATTTTAAGAATAGTGATACATATCTTTGCAATGCAACTATAGAAATCTTCTTAATGATTCTTCGATGAGACCATACCCTTATCTTTTATAATGTATAATGTGATGTTAAAAATCCCCTAGGATAATCTAAGGCCCCATTAATTTTAGAGGAAATTTTTTTTTATCAATTTACTTTGTAATAATGTTCTTTGAAAGGTAAATTTAGAAGCATACAGGAAGAACCCCTAGTGAGCTATGATTGAGTTCATAACTTTAATTTTGGTGGGATTAAAACAAACAATTATTTTGCTATAATGAAATGAGCAGTGATTTGTTATAATAGATTAGTCATGACTAAACATATTTACTTTTCCCATTCTATCCTCTTTAAACTTGGTTTCCAAAAGAAAAGAAAGAAAAGGATTTAACTCCTTAAGATATTCATAATTGTTTATTGTTTCTTA
The DNA here is from genome assembly GCA_028565735.1 of Pinacopodium congolense. Taxonomy (NCBI): domain Eukaryota; kingdom Viridiplantae; phylum Streptophyta; class Magnoliopsida; order Malpighiales; family Erythroxylaceae; genus Pinacopodium; species Pinacopodium congolense. The sequence continues at coordinate 12,897 of JAOXYD010042130.1, read as the reverse complement.
GGGTAATTAATCCCCATTACGTTATAACATAACGTACTCATTGTTAAGAGAGAGGAGAGGATAAGTCTATTACATGATTCTTTCTTTTTGATCTTCTCCTTTTTTACATTGAAGTCTTCCCTAATTTTAGTATTGTGACTAAGAGCAGCAGAGCTAGAAGAGTACAAAATATTAAGACAAAAAGTGTCATTTAAACCTTAACGTTTTCATCAACATTTAGGTTAGATCTTAATGTTTTAAAATGTTTAGGTCAAATATTAATGTTTTAGAATCGTTCAAAAAGAACCCTAATGTTTTAAAAACATTCGAAAATAACTTTAAATCAAATGTTAGGTTAGAATTGTTTTTTAAAGTTTTAAAAATGTTAGGGTTCTTTTTAAATGCTTATGAAATGTTAGGGTTTGACCTGAATATTCTAAAATGTTAAGGTCTGAACTAAATATTAGTTGAAAGCGTAGGGTTAAAATTAATCTTTTTCCCAACTATTAACTACTACAAACTCTTGGGGAACGACTATTCTAATTGTACTAGTTTAATGTTGAGGCAATTTAAAAGAAATATTAGCTTATTTAGTTATTTATAATTGATCCGCATTGTTATTCAAATCTTTATTCTCAAGAATAGACTCTAAAAGGGGGAATTAATTTTCCTATAAATTATGGATCATGAACCACACTATTAATATTATCTGTATGGATAGAAATTGTAGCAATATTATCTAGATTTTAAGCTTGCACTTTATTTGATATCACCGAATATGATATTAGAGAATTGGTAGCTAAATCAAGCCCTATTAATTCTATATAGTATTTTTTAGTGAATTTTATACTAGTAGGCTTTCATGGTTTATCAATATGTTCAGTTAAGGGTCTCCACTAATATTAAATGAAAACCCATGTAAAAAAATCTCATCAACATCATTCAATTCCATCAAAGGGATTGCTTTTTGTTGATCTTGTGAAATTTCAACTACTATACATATTATAGTATAATTAACCAATTTCATTGTAGCAATGGCCTTATCTATACCTAGACGCTAGCCCAAAAAAAAAAAAATCTAGATGACTAAGATGATTAGTTGATTGGTATTCCAACATTATATTTTAAATATTAATCTAAATGGCCACCTATTTTAACTTAATCTCTTAAGTTGAATACCTAGCCTCTGCTTGTGTATAATGATTGGAATATCATTATAATTCCATGGGTCATCTTCAAGTATGTCTTAATAACTAGGAGAATAATTAAACTTGAAAAGAAATAATCCATCCTTAGTAAGAAAGACCTCCTCCAATCTATGATCCTTCCCATACTTATTATCCCATGACTTCAATGATGGAAAAGTTAGCATTTTATCAAGGTACAATATGATTAACATGGAGTTACATTTGATAGCTCCTTCCTTAAGAATTTTTAGAGGAGGTGGAACAATCCCTCATCCATTTTATAAGATGGGGGGAGGCAAGAGTGCGAAGTTGTTTATGAAGAATCAATGCTTAGTTTCATAAGTGAGAGAAAGAGCTAGACAATTTTAATGAAGGACGAGTCATGGAAGTGGAAGATGATGCTAAAGGAAGACAATTATTTAAGTTGCTAGCATCCTACCTAATGAAAGAAGTTTAGTGGAACAATTTATTAGAAGAAGTAAAAAGCCAATACTAGTTAGAAATAATTGAAATATCGTTACTAAAAATAGTAAATATTTTAGGAAGAAAACTAGAACCAAACCAGTTCTAGAGATAAGGTGTCTATTTTAAAAATAAAATCGCTATAAAAAGAAAAATGCTGGATGCAAAAGGAAGAAAGGGCCTGAATGGAAAGGTGAATGATAGAAAGGAAGATACAAAAAGTGGTTACAAAAATAAGTAATAAAAGCAGATTCCAAGAAAACACACTAGACGATATAAATGAAAAGAAAAGAAAAGGACCAAGTATGAAAAACATAGTAGAGTAGTTCAGGAGAGTTAAAAAGAAGATGATTACAAGAGGAAACCTCCTAGTGAAACATATTGAAATAAATGTGCCTAAAGTAGAGAGATAAAGAGCCAAATGGATTTTAATCTTGAAGTATAAATTAATTGAAAGATAAAAATGAAGAGAAATTTAATTGTAAGATGAAGATCACGTTTGGATAAGTTTTGTCTTAATTTTAAATCTTAACTTGTTCTTCCTATTTTTATTTGCTTAAAGACATGTATAAGCATTCATATATAGAATCTACACATATAGGTTGCATAATTAAGTGGAAATATATTGTGAAGTTTTTAAATATTCTTCCTAATACACCAAAATCTTTTGGGGAACTAGCTTGCAAAATGTGTATATGAAAAACAAGTGATTGAAAATGTTATGATATGTTTTAGGCTTTCTCCATATGTCAAAATAAATTAAAATAGTTAAAAATTTCTATGAGGAAAGACTAATTGACTAATCTATTACATTGGTTGAGCAATTTACTAGTCAACTAGTCTAATCGACTAGTGGATGTGATATCTAGGTGTTAGTGACTATTTTTAACGACAAATTTATTATAATTGATTTTGAATGCATTCTAATAATAATTAACATTGTGAATTTAACAATAAGACATTAGAGAGTGGATACAGGTTCTGGTGATGTACCAAACATCTATAAATTAATTCTTATTTCTCTTACCTTATCTCTTTACTTTAAGTTTTAGTTAATTCAAGCTATGTTATTATATTGATCCAATGCAATGTTTATATTTTACATTATATTAAGAGAGGAGTTATGAGTTAGGAAAAAAGATGTAGAAAAATTTAGAAACAGTTAATTCATCCCCCTCACCCTTACGTTCCATATAAGGGCTAACAATTTATTTTAATTCATGCATATATGCATTATGAATATGTATTATATCATTATATCTAACATAAAACTTAATGCATAAAAGTGAGATTGAGAGTTTGTATACAGGTTTTGCCTACATGGGTAAATTTTAGCTCTAAGTCTAGATCAAACTCTCTAATGTCTAACATTTCTATTCCTTGAAAAAGTTTTGATAGTGATTCTTTGATAGTATTATTCTCCTTTTCCAATGTCTCATTTTCAAGCACTAAATCATGCTCATTATTGTTAACAGTAATGATACTTTGAGAATCTACCATATTATTAATATCACATCTCAATTTCTTAATCTAAATCATATATGCAAATAAGAACTTTAAAGTATTCTTATGTATATAAGATAATTTCTTCATTTTCAATTTCATGACCTCTAGGCATTTAACTAACTCATCATATGAAAATTTATAATCACAATCATCATTAGCGACATAAGTATTTGAGTAAGAAGTTACCTCAACATCATTAGTCATGAAACACAAGTTAGTTATTGATCAATCTCTGACTCACTTATATCATCTTTGGGAGACCTTAAACACTTCATCTGTTCTTGTTGGAGCCACTTCCTCTTTATGAAATTCATTCATCTGCATATCATTAGTGAGGATTGATCTATATAACTCTTTTAGTGGCAAGGTGTTTATATATTTGGCTTCTTGAATGGTTGTAAGTTTTGCTTCCTAGACTTTTGGTAATGATCTAATTTACTCACCAATTGAAGACTAGTGTAAATCATACTGAGAACTTTTAAAGAATTAACAATATAAATAAAGCAAGCATACAAATTAGAAATTGATTCATCATGTACCATAGAAAAAAATTCATATTAATGAACAATCATGCTCAATTTACCCTCTTTAACTTGAGTAATTCTCTTATATACAATTACATATTTGTGATTTAGGATAGGGTTTTCTAGTTTTTTATTGTGTGATTTTTCATGTTTAGGATAGAATTGATGTCTTAAGACTTATTTTTTTGTTCTTTTGATGTTATTGTTATTTTTTATGCGTTTTAAGTGTTTAATGACGATTTTAGGCATGAATTGGATCTTATTCGTAAGTATGCTTAATGTGTTTTCAATTGGAATTGAAATAGGGAATAAAGGAAGAGAAGGAGAAGAGATAAATGAAAAGCAGGAAGGCTACGATCTTGGTATAACCCACCCGAGAGGCATTTGACATATGGTATTTTGAGTTATTGGGGTATAAAAAGATCCAAAACACTAGGATTCATAATTCTAATCATTAGGAGCTTTCCCCCAGAGGCTAAGAATAGTTTTTGAAGGCTCTTCAAAGGAGGAATTAAGATCAACATCCATTTCTATGTAAGAAAATCTTAACCTACAAAAATTTCTAGCATAAAGGAGTGAAGAGAAGAGTGGCACTTCACTAGTTTTTGTTTCTTCTTCTCTTTAACTATGTTTTTATATGGATCCTATGTTAGATGAGAGATTGATTAACATCATGAGTGGTTGAACCATATTGTATGAATTGCTTTTAGAACTATTTTTTGAACTTATCTTTTTGATTTAATGAATGCATGTTTATGATAATTAGTACGATTAAACCTTGTAATAGACTGAAAAATGAGGGTTGGCATCCAATAGACTTAAAATTATTAGTTTAATTGATTGCTTATAGAGAGATCGTGATTAATTAATTAATTACCTATATTACTTTATAATTAGGACAAGTTTTGTGGACTGAGAGATTGCAAGACTAATCTTATTGAACTTGGCTAAGGAAACTTAGTTACATATTGAGAGAGGGTGACTAAAACCTTGGGATATCTTGGGCTAAATATAATTAAATCAATAAAAAAGAGGAAAACAAAATCGGGATAAAAGTTATTCCTAATATTTATTTTTGAACTTAAAAGTTCCCGCACATTGCCTTTTTAATTGTTTACTGCTAATTTGTTCTGTTTTAGTTTATTTTTCAATAGTTTTTCTTTGAAATTATGCCTTATAAAAAGTTTAACTTAAATTGAGTGATGACTAAACCTAATCCTTATGGAATGATATCCACTATACTACAAGTTAGGACTTGTTCACTTGTAGTATTAGCATAAAAAAGTTGGCATTGCTTAGTAATTGACATAGTTTTAAATACATGGCATATCCCTTAAGTTGTCTCACATATGAATACTTTATTAAACTCAGCCCTACTCATTGCACAAAATAAAATATGTAAAGCCCTTCAATTAAGTTGAATGAATCTCTTATTATTATCATTTCATTCACACTTACCACCTTTGGTAACTTAGTCTTCAATTTACCTATAACAATTTTTTGGGATATAAGAACCATTTTCCATAATTTCCCAAAAATTAAAACCTATAGATAAAGGGAATTATTTCATCTTAATTTTCTAATATATGTATATGAAAATTCTTTGAAATAGACTCCTATCAAATTCCACCACACTTGAACTATTGCTTGTTCTCAAGTAAACCAATTCATCATCCAGTCTTAAATATCAGATAATCATAGGAAAATTATCTATCTAATCCAATATAATCATTGAAACACCTTCATTACTCATTCAATTATAAAGGGTAATCAAGATACTATGCAACTAGTTACCCATGTCAAATTGTGAGTGAGTTCAATTTACTTCATGATTCTTTCATCTTCAAATTAATTCAAAAAATTCAATCCCTTTTATAAAACAAATATAAGTAAAGTAATATGCTTTAATTTTCAAATACACTAATCTCTTTCTTTTTATTTAATTATGAGTTTCAAACTTTAATTACGAGCTTTGAAGCCTTTGTTGAGAAGTCATTTAGTCTTTTCACGTGAGAATAAATTTCTTGTTATGAATAACCCCCAATTACACTAGTTTACCATTATTAATTAGCTATTAACACTATTCTTTAACTTCAACCTTTTTGCTTTCGGTGTGAAGCTAGTACAGTGAATTTATTTTTATCACTTATTCACTTAAACACATAATTACTATTTTATTTTTATTTTTAATTAAAAAATTCTCAAAAGAACTAAAAATCACCTATACATATACATTTTACACATTGAAAATCATAATGTGAATCAAATATTCATCGTCTAAAGCAATAAATGAAATTAATCACTTGTTTATCAACACTTATAATCAATCACATAAACATTTTAAATTGCCAAAATAATCAAAATCATAATTAATAAATTCAATAATATCCTTTCAAAGTAAAACATTTTTCTCAAATTATTAACTATTTAGAAAGTTAAGATAAAATTGAAATCACCCTTAGATTTACAATAATATTAATTGTAAGAAATTTTAACCCTAGTTCCTCCCCCACACTTAAATTGAACATTGACCCTAATTTTCAAAAATAAAAATAATACACAATAGGAGGAATTGAAAGGAAAGAAAAAATTCCCCTAGATTATATGAGTTATATGTTTGATTGGTGGGAGAGATTGTAGTTCACCTAAGGTCTTACAAACAAAATAAAGTAAAATTGATCAAACATAAATAAAATAGAGTCGTACCTACAGAGAAAAAATAACATATAAAGACTGAGTGATTGAATGGATACCTTCCAACAAGCACTTATTTATGGTGATTAGCTCGACCCCTTTTTTACCTATCAATTTCCATGATTTGGAGTTACAATCTCAATCAGCACTAGATTCTACACTTGGTATCTTTTAAAGTAAGGCTTAAGGTGATGCCTATTAACACTAAACTCTTTCCCAATCTTCTCTCTCTTTATATCAACAACATCATGAATTTACACCTTGGTGACATGAATGATCCTACCCACTATGAAAGTAGTTTTCCTAGGAAAAGTTTGAACCCAAAGTGATATAAGAGAACTTTCGGATCAACACTAAATATTTTAAGTGATGTGTTCATTACGGAATGTCTTAAAATTTTCTCTTGGTAAATGCAAGCATTCTCAAAGACATCATTGTATATTTCCTCTAGTTCTTACAACTATAACTTCTTATGTTTACTAATAGCAGCAAACTCCACGTTGCATTGGCTTGCTACCTAATAGGCCTTGTGTTCTAGCTACATAGGTGAATAACATGGTTTTCCAAACACTAACCTCTATAGAGAAAACTCATATAAATCTTTAGAACTTAATTAGTCTGCCTTTTAGTTTTAGCTTATCTTAAGAAAGAAGTGTCAATTTAACAGGCTTAAACATTTTTTAGGCTATTCTAATGCCCAAAGAACATCATCAAGGCACAAACTTCAATATTTTCTATTAGGGATAGTCATAATTTTCAAATTTAATTTGATCTCCTTGTTAGATACCTTAGCTTGTTCACTTGTTTGGGGAAGATAAGCTAAAAAGATTCTACACATCACTTAATATTTTTGGAGGAGTGCTTCGATTTTTTTTATTGAAACAATGTTTCCCCTTATGATTTATAATAGCTCATGGAATCCCATATTTAATAAAAATATATTATTGTAAAAATTATGCAAGCACTTTAGAATCGTCAGTTCAGATGGCTTTAGCTTCCATTCATTTTAAGGCATAATTAACAATAAGTAGAATATATTGAAAACCAAAAGAGGAGGGAAAGGGTCTTATGAATTCCATCCCCTAAAAATTGAAAATTCCATAAATTAAGATTAGAATTTGGGGCATTTCAATTTGTGGTCCTAGTGTATTTGTCATTTGGCAATTATCACAAATCTTGCAAAATTCATATTCAACCCTAAGAAAGGAAACTATTAATGGGTAATTTACATAAGATTGAAGGCATGATATGTAATATTTTTACCCATAAAAGGAAAATATTAATTTCATTTATGAGCCCTTTTGTTAAGTTTTTGTTTTATGATGATCTTGGATCATATGGAGTGAAAATGGAGCAAAATGGGGGTAAAAGGGTTTAAATTCCAAAGATCAATGATGGTTTTACCTATTAATAAACTGCACCTTTATGCTCTAAACAACTGCCATTGAAGCTCAATTTTTAGAGTATAAGACACCTTTAAACAATGTTATTGGCCAGCTTATGAATTGTAATTGTGCTCACTGTTAACGCATTGTTTTTGTTATTTTTGAAGGATAAAATTGACAACTAACAAAGGGATGTCCCCCAACCCTTATAGTCACTCAAAAAACATATAAAAGGCCATAAAAACATAAAAGAGGAGAGAAAAGTTTAGTTCTTATTTGAAGTTGGGTTTAATTTAGGCTTTTGTTCCTCTTGTTCTTTCTTTGCATTAGGAAAGTGGGTTAAAGTCCTCAAGAGCATTCAAGGTGGATTGAAGAGTGGGATTTCAATAGAAAAGATCAATTTCAATTGTATTCCTTCATATTTTTTTCTTATTTTATATTTACTCTTATTTTTCATAAATTGATACATGTTTTATTATTACGTATTTGTTGTCAATGTTAAATATTTATGATTAATTTATTTACCTAGGGTTAGGATTCAATGGATTTTATATGATTAGAAGATAATTATCTAATTAATGTGCTTAAATTTTAATCTTGCTTGGATATGCTAACTAAGTTAGATTATTAGATGATTAAAGGACCTATGCAATTGGAATTTAGATATTAGAAATTTAATTTTGTAACATGATTAAATTTAGAGATGGAACAAGCCCTAAAGTGGTTTGTGAGGGTTTTTAGATGTAATGAACTTTAGTTTATACTTCTTGAGATTGATTCGTTTTATTCCAAAATTGTTTATCTATCAAATATATAAAATGAGTTTAAAAGAGAAAAGGTTTTTGCATGATTAGTGGTTGTATCTTGTTTTAGTGAACAATGCATTAAATCTATCTAAAGATTTTTTTCTTTGTTTAGTTGCTCATTCAATTCTGAAACCTTAATTAACTTATCATTCATTAGATTCTTAATTTATTACCTCGTATGTAGATTGAATATTGTTTCTTTTTATTTTGATTATTCCCTTTTATTTTTATCACTCATTCAATTTTGAGTTGCCTAGATAATTATATGCTAATGTACTTAGTATTATTCTTAGAATTCTAAGGAGGCAATACTCGATGATTCACCGTTTTATACTACTTGTTGATAGTCTTCAGTTCGTCTAGGATTAGATTAGACGAGAAGTTAGAATATAGTTAGACAACAATAGAAAGCCAATAGAATCCACTCTTTAAGACCTTCAAAGCTATTCCTTTTAATCCAAAATGAACCCCACATGCAAAAGAATGTTACAAGGTTAAGATAGATTAAAATTCATCATTAGGTACAAACATTTTAATCACTTAATCAACATAATATTTCTGTAAGTGTAGATCATCCTTAGTATAGTATTTGGCTTGACTTCTTATTCAATCATTTTTTAGCTCTGGTGAAATCAAAGGGAAACTATTGGGTGACCATGAAGTTCACTAAGTTTGTATACCAAGGGGTTGTTGAATTTATTACATGTAGTTGCTCATCTGAAAAATCGTCTTATGTGCATATAGACGTACCTATATTTTAAAGGAAAAATAACTAAGAGTCACACTAAATAATACCATAACAAACGATGAGGTAAGTGTACACATCATTATTGGTGGTGTACGAGTCTACCTAATTTTTAAAAGAGATAATAACCAAAAAAAACATTAATCTAAGTAACAACTCCCGAAAGAGGCAAGTGTACATATTATTATGTAATATAGTTTCAGTGAATGTAGGTGTCAAACCATGAGGACTTTAATATTAATGGATTTCTATTTCAATTAACTGGCCTATCAAATTGATGAATTGATGGAATTATTTAAAAAAACAACTAAAAAATTAAAATGAACGCTCAATATAATTTACAATGATTAATAACCAATCATAAAGTCAAGATTAAGGTAAGTAAATCCTCTATTCTAAAGTTATTAGATTGTAGACTCCCTAAAATAAATTATACTCTTTCTCTCGAGTTGTGCAATCCTATTCAATTCAATAAAAATGCCAAAAGTTTTTTCTATCATACTCTATGGATTGAATAAATTAAGTTGTTCTATATCTATTTGTTTTCGTTAAGCTTATACCTGACTCAGATATCTTATGTAAGCCTATCTCTAGGTCTCACGCATGATATTTCATTAATGGAGTTATCTAATGCAGATAATCAATCTCTTAATCCACTCATACACAAATTAAAGATTTGAAAAAAATAGGTTTATGTTAACATAACAATCGAATTAAAACTCATAAAAATCCATCAACAGACCTAATTCAAAATCTAAAATTCAAGAGTTAATCCAAGAATAACAACCAATGCTACATCCCATAGTTCAATAAAATCCAAATCCTATAAGATTGTTAGTTCCTACACATTGTATAAATCATACAAATAAATATAAAAAAGAAGTAATTAGAAAAACTCATGATGAGTTAGTCTTAGTTCCTTGAATCTTTGATGCTTGATGTATAAAATCCTATCTCTGATCTTCAAATTGATGTGTTTGGATCTTTTTTCTCCCTAAAAATTGTATGAAAACCATTATGTATGGCTTAAGACTTTCCTTTTATGGTGTGGTGGCTACTTGGTGGCTTATAGAGGCAAAAATGACCTAAAAATAGAAAAATCATGTCCACAAGGCAAGGTTGGTGGAACTGGCCACGACTTGTGCTATGGTTATACCTTAGGCCACGACTTTCTCTAGCCATGATTGTGACCTTATACTAGAAATTCCATCTTCTGCCACTCTTCAGTCTTTTCGCTATAACTTCTTCTCATTATAATTTCTTCTCTGATTGTCCTTAGGCCATGAAATTTACTATGAAGCTTCCTTATTTGATGTTCTTGGATCCTGAATTAACTCCACACCATTTGCAATCCCAAAAGTGCATAAAATGTTCTTCAAAGTCCTATGAAATGTGATAAACATAAAAGTTATATAAGTAATATCTCATTCAAGGAACATAACTTAAAATACATGAAAATCACATGAATTTGCATCCAAACTTCTCCTACAAAGAATTAAATCATGCTTAAAATATGTATGTTTTAAGTACTATTAGATATCCCCCACACTTAAGCTATTACTTGTCCTTGAGCAATGACTTAAATATCTACTAAAGCAAAATCTATCAAGAGTCAATAGTTAATTGAGCACAAATAAATTTTAGTTAATGATTTTGATTTAGTTTGCAAATCACGATTTTGTCACGAAAAAAAAAAACTTGGTTATTAAACACAACCACACTATTAGTAATTAGGCAAGTTTCAATGTACAATGTCAAAAATTAATGAAGCTTCATATATCATCATGTAAACTTGTTTAAGGAAACAATCACTAATGAAAAGTATAACTCATATTTTTAATTTTAGAATAATTTTTGGGGTTTTATCTTGTTTTTTGACATGAGGGCAAGCAATTTGTCATGAATGTCGCTCTGTTATCTAATTCGGTTACCCTTTTTAGCTTTTTCATGATGTCATCTAGATTTTTAATGCGAAGGTGAACATTTTATCATGAACATCCCCGGTTCCTCAGCTAGCTTACAATTGCAAATGGCTACTAACTCCACTCATACACTTTAACCTTTTTATTAGTACGAAGCTAGTGGAGTGAGCGTTTTCTCATTTAATTTAAACACAATTATACCTTATATTCATTAAAAATACATCTTATTCCAAATTCATACAAAAGTCCATATGTAACCATATTTGAATTTAACATCGAATGCTAAAGGTGCATGAAATCATAATTAAATCACACAAATGTTTACAAATCACATCATTGACGCCCTTAAGAATGGTTTTACCATGAATAAACCCTAACCTATGGATTAAACCCCGAATTTTCAAGTGAATAGATAAGGAAAGAGAATATACCTTATGGGAATTATTCAAATCCATTACATTCAAAAAGAGGCTTAAGAGGGTTATTTTGATGTTAGAGAAGGTATATAAGGGAGGTTAAGGGGTTTGAGAAAGAGGAGTTGAAAATAAGAGAAGTGGGGAGATTGGGTATTTAAAACACCCAACTTAAATAAGGTCATAAAGTGGGCTACGAGTATGGCTCACCCTATGGGCTCCCTTACTTAGCCACCATGGGTTAGGCCATGAGCATGTGGCTGAGGCCAGGCTATGCCCGAGATTCAAAAATTTTTAATGCATAATTTAAAAACCACTAAATCAAATCTAAACAAACCATAAAGCACTAAAAGATATTGATATAACAATTACTAAAAAAATTATGCAAAAATTTGAATGAAAACATAGTAATTATGCAATGCAAAAACTAAATGTAATTAATTAACAAAGAAGCAATCAAAAGAAAATATGAAAACAAAGAGAAAAAACTAAATATTAGGTTGGTTACCATGAAGCAATTTTTTAACATCATAAGCTCATTGATCTTTTTGTTAGTTAGGTATTTTTAATTTTCTTCCTCTAGAGCCTTAGTTCTTCCTTGAATCTTTATTTTCCTTGTGTTAGCTCATCTCCATTCATCTAGTTCATCCAAATCAAGGGTCAATGTTGATGGCCTTCCATAGCGGTTATGGCTTGACATCACTAGTAAGTTCAAATCTAGGGATATGCTAGTTATTTCATCCTAACAATTACTCAGAGTTCTATTAAACCCTTTATCAAAAGAAGAGAAATATGATGGTTCATTTGAAGACGGTACAGAAGTTTCAAAGTTAGAGAAAATGATTAATTTATCTTCAATATTAATAGTTGATCTCTTTTCTTGGACATTAATTAGTGCCCTTGAAGTGGCTAGCAACATCGTTGGACCAAGGAGACCCCACATCAAGCAAGGAAGGGCTGTCTAAAATGTGTTTTGCCGCTGAATTCTTTGGTGAGTGGACAGCTCATCTTCTTAGCAATGTGCAGCCAAATTTGCTCCCATGTGGACAGCCTTCAATGTATGGATGGAAGCTACTGTTTTTGGTTAATGTTGTAGTTGTCCCTAGCCCACAAACCATGCTCTGCACCTGTTCTTGTCTCCCTATAAGGCTGTCTTTTTGGACAGCTCATTATACATGAATGGAAGCTCCTCTTTGAGAGCTTGTTGTTGTCGTTTCAATCCAAGATAAAAGCTCTTCTTATTTCATTTTATTGGCTGACGTTTTGAGTGAATA